>JAJPUD010006142.1:0-41288 GCA_023553655.1 Myrmecobius fasciatus | reverse complement strand
AAAGGACTCATGATGAAAAAAAAAGGACCTCAAGAAAGAAATGGAAATTGAAGTATAATTTCCTCACTTAATTTTTCTTGCTTCCCCCATATGACTAATCTGGAAATATGTTTTTCCAGATTTCACATGTATAATTGATATCATATTGCTTATCTTCTTAGTATATGGGGGAGGGGTGGAAAGGAAGAAGAAATTTTAGAACTCAAAATTTAAAAAGAAATCAGTGCTAAAAATCAATTTAATTTTTTAGAAAAGAAAGTCTTCCTCAGACTTGTGACCCTGAGTAAGTCACTTACCCTCTCTCAGCCTCAGCTTCCCCACCTGTAAAATGGGGATAATAATAGCACCTATCTGACAGAGTTGTTGTGTCAAAAGAGATATCGCACTTTGCAAATTTTGAAGTGTACTCTATAAATGCTGATTATTACACCTTAAAGTACATTCATCCTAATTATTATTATTATACCACTTCTCCAGGAAGTCCATCACACTTTTGGACAGCTCATATTATTAGGAAGTTTTCCTTTGTCATTTCCAACTATATCTCCTGGTTTTGCCCTCTGGAACCAAATGGAACCAGTCTAATCTCTCTTCCTTAAATAGTCAATCACGTATTTGAAAACTAGTTATCTATCTGTTCCCTGTTGAGTCTTCTCATATCTGCACTAAAAATTCTTTCAGAACATAGTGCTTTTTAAATAACAGTTTATCAACTGATGTAATTGGTATGAGCCCATAGCAATCAACCAATATGAATTTATTGTTGGTTGTTGTTCGGTCATTTAAGTCTTGTCCAATTCTTTGTGACACTATTTGGGGGTTTGTTAGCAGAGATAGATACTGGAGTGGTTTGCCATTTCCTTTTCCAGCTCATTTTAGACATAAGGAAACTGAGGCAAACAAGGTAAAGTGCTTGTCCAGGGTCACACAACCAATAAATGTCTAAAGTCAGATTTGAATTTAGGAAGATGAATCTTCCTGATTCTAGGCTCCATACTTTATCCACTGCACAACCTACCTGCCCCAATGCATTTGTTAAGTGCATACTATGTTACTTACTGCTAAATGCCATGTCTAACTATGTTTGACTTGAATTGTGTGTGTGTGTGTGGGGAAGACTGGGCCCTTGAATTAGTTGTGGGTATGAATTGTGTCCCCTGCCCAATCCCTTGGCTCATACTTGCCTAGTGCTTCATATACCTGAGAACTTGAAGAATTAGCTTTGAAGTGAGGAAGTAAAAAAAAAAAATTTAACCTAAAAATGGTTGCTTTCTTGGATGAATGAACAAGGAGAATTGGATTTAATATATTTTGACTATGTGCTTTTGCTGTTTATTAAAGCAGTTTTAAATTAGATTTTATGGCTCATGAGTACATGTTGAAACTTTACCAAAAGAAAAGAAAAACAAAACCTTTGAACCTGCTGGCCTAAACCAAATTTGGGTTTAGAGGACACAAAAATAAAAGTGAAATCGTTTCTGCTCTCAGAGAGTCTACAATGTAATAATGTATATTATTTACAGATTGGTCTTCTCTACTCCTCTCTATTAATAATAATAGTTTATTCTGAACATATTTTCAAAAGTTATGAATATGTTGACAAAAGCTGTTAACCTTTTACCCATTTAATAATAAAACTATCAACTTCTTTTGTAGACCCTTTTCCCTCTTGTGAGTTCTTACAGGAGTCTCCATTTGGGAGGCATAATTCAAGCCAGCCATCCTTTATTTGCTAGACTTCAACACTATTTTTCCTCACTTCTCCCCTCTTCTTCTGCTTTTTCAGCTCTCTTTTATATGTGCTTTTTTTCCCCATTATAGTGTAAGCTCCTTGAGGTCAGGGACTGTCTTTTTATTTATATTTGCAGCCCTATGAGCCAAGCATTGTGCTAGATATTTTGGATACAAAGAAACTCTGAAAATAGTCCCTGTCCTCTAGAAACTTACATCCTAAGGGAAAAGTTATATCTATATAAAACTGATAGAAACTTGATATAAAGTGGATACAAAGTAACTTTAGAGGTAATGGTAGCTTGAGGGTGGTGGTATTTTTATGTGAGAAATATCTCCCACCAAATTCATGTGATAGATTTCTGTTGCTAAATTAATCTACTACAATGCAAAAATTATAGAAGCAAAAAACTAGTTTTATTATACTTATGCATAAATCAAGAGGTAACCCTGAATAAAAATTAGGATTCTAACAGGGCTTTTTAATAGATAAAATTATGGCAGAGAAACAGAGAAATAGTTTTTGACATCCAGCAATCTCTTATGTCCTCTTAGGCCATAAAAGTTGAACAAATTTAATTAAATAGAATCAAAATATCCCTAATGTCCCTTAAGGGAAAAAAAGCCTAGTTAAACAGAGTCTATAGGTAAACCAAGTCAAGCTCCAGATTAAATTATATTTAGAGGATTCATGATGGGATGATTGAGAGAGGAGATTTACATCCTTCAAAGATAACTGCAGAATTGATGCTCATTAGGATAAAGCAAATCAAATTACTTTGTGAAATCTTGGCTTCCTTTTTTCTTTATCTGAGGAATATTTGAAGCCTTAAGAAGGCCTTAAGGTCTCATAGGATAGGCTTTAGCCAGTTCAATAGCATTCTAACTAGGAAAAATGATCCTACTCTTAAGTAATGCAGACAATAAAAGGAAATTTAAAAAAATCAAAAATTCTCATAACAAGGAGAAACTAGGGATGGCTTCAGGCACCAGATGACACTTGAATGAGTCTTATTTCTCTCCCTGAAATATTTTTTTAATTAACAAATATTTATTTTCTTCTCATCACCCCTTTCTTAATTGAATCATAACAAAAAAAGATAAACAAAATCCTTGAAACAATATGCATGGTTAAGCAAAGTGAGCTCCCTTAATGGCCAGGTCCGAAAATGTCTCATATTAAATTTTGATTCCAGTACGTTTCTGGCAGGAAGTGAATAACTTGCTTCATCTTCATGCCTCTGGACTTGTAGCTTGTCATCACATCAATTGAATCCCAAAGTTTTTGAAAGTTGTTATTCTTTATAATGTTGTCATATTAATTTTTCTATTTCTATTCACTTCAATCTGTACCACTTCATACAGGTGTTCATGGTTTCCTCTGAAACTATTTCATAATTTCTTTTGACATAATAATATGCTATTACATTAATATACCATAATTTATTTAGCTTCATATTAGGTGGATACACTTTTAGTTTCTGTTTTTTTGTTACTGCTGAAAGAGATACTTTAAATATTTTTCTACTTTGACTCAGCGATACCACTCCTAGTTTATTTCCAAAGATGATTAGGGAAAAAAGAAAAAATCTGTTCTATAAGTGTTCTAAAATGTTTAAAAACAGTTCTGTTTCTGGGTACAAAGAAGGCATTTACCTGTGGAAGTATAATCCAAGCAAGAGTTGGTTACAAATAGGATGGGGGCAGGCTGAGAGAGAAGGGAGTTGAAAATCACACCCAGATTGTGAAATGAGATGATTGGTATTCTTTTTTTTTATTAAATTTTATTTTTTTAATTTTATTTGCATAACATATGTGTGGGTAATTCTTCAACAATAACCCTTACATAGCTTTCCGTTACAAATTTTTCCCCCAACTCCCCACCCCTCCCCTATATGGCAGGATATCCACTACATGTTAAT
Source organism: Myrmecobius fasciatus (assembly GCA_023553655.1). Taxonomy (NCBI): domain Eukaryota; kingdom Metazoa; phylum Chordata; class Mammalia; order Dasyuromorphia; family Myrmecobiidae; genus Myrmecobius; species Myrmecobius fasciatus. The sequence goes on along the minus strand of JAJPUD010006142.1, from coordinate 37,635 downwards.
TATGTTAAAATATTGGTAAATCGAATATATGTATACATATTTCCAAACTTGTCATTGTTGTGCAAGAAAAATCTTGTCTACACAAACGATATATCAGATAAAGGAAACACAATGTAAGCAAACATCAATCAAGGAGTATGAGAATGTTATGTTGTGGTCCACATTTCACATCCCTCTCTCTGGGTGTATATGGCTTTCTTCACTGAACAACTGGAAATGGTTTGAAACATTTCATTGTTGAAGAGAGCCATGTCCATCAGAATTGATCGTCATATAGTACTGTTGTTGCCATGTATAATGATCTCCTGGTTCTGCTCATTTCACTCAGCATCAGTTCATGTAAGTCTCTCCAGGCCTCTCTGAAATCATCTTGCTGGTCATTTCTTACAGAACAATAATATTCCATAATATTCATATACCATAATTTATTCAGCCATTCTCCAATTGAAGGGCATCTATTCAATTTCCAGTTTCTAGCCACCACAAAAAGGTCTGCCAAAAACATTCTTGCACATGTGGGGCCTTTTCCTTCCTTTATGATTTCTTTGGGATATAAGCCCAATAGAAATGCTGCTGGGTCAAAGGGTATGCACAGTTTGATAACTTTTTGAGCATAGCTCCAAATTGTTCTCCAGAATGGCTGTATCCGTTCACAGCTCCACCAACAATGCATCAGTGTCCCAGCCCTCCCACATCCCCTCCAACATTCAGATGATTGGTATTCTTGATAATAATAAGGAAGTTGGAGAAAGTGAGGGTTTGGGGATAAAGATAATGAGCTTTGTTATGAACATGTTGAGTTTAAGATGTTTGTCGTACTCAAAAGTCCAATAGGCAATGCAAGACTGGAGATCATTGGAGAGGTTAGGGCTTGATAAATAGATCTGAGAATCACCCCTATAGGGAATATAATTGAATCAATGGGGGATGATGAAAGCACCAAGCAGGAGACCCAGGATTGAACTCTGGGGGGGACACATGTGGTTAGTGGGAATGACCTGCTTGAAAATTCAGTAAAAAAGGAGCTATCAGGTGAGAAGAGAGGCAGGGGAAAGCAGTGTTATGAAAACTTCTTGTTTTGTCCTTTGTTCTTGAAGAACACTATGACATCAGGGAGATGGTGCCATGACATGTATGTGAATTGGATTTAAGTGAAGGAGGGATGTACAAAATCATCTGCCTAATTTTCTCCTTCAGAGTCATATGAGTCCAGTGGCCAGATTATAGATTAGGATATATTATACATATAGATTGGACATGGCCTCAATGCAATAGGAGAAAGAAGGGAATATTAAGAAGAGAGTGTTTGATAGTGTCAAAGGATGCAGAAAGGTCAAGGATGAGGATTAAGAAAAGGCCACTTTGGAAAGAGTAGCCTCAGTTGAATGATGAGGTTGGAAGGCAGACTTTAAATTCCAATAATTGTGATTTTCTTTTAAAATTTTTAAATAATAGCTTTTTATTTTTAAAATACATGCAAAGATAGTTTTCAACATTCACCCTTGCAAAGGGTGTTTCAAATTTTTCTTCCTCCCTCCTCACCTCCTCCTTGCATTGGACAGCAAATAATCCAATACAGGTTAGCCATGTGCAATTCTTCTAAACATATTTCCACATTTACCATGTTGTAGAAGAAAAATAAAATCAAAAAGGAAAAAAGATAAAGAAAAAAGCAAGTAAACAACAACAAAAGGTGAAAATACTATGCTTCGAACCACATTCAGTCCCCGTAGTCCTCTCTCTGGATGCAGATGGTTCTCTCCATCACAAGTCTATAGGGAATTGGCCTGAATCACCTAATGTTGAAAAGAGCCAAGTCCATCACAGTTGATCATCAATTGTTGCTGTATACAATGTTCTCTTGGTTCTATTCACTTCACTTAGCATCAGTTCGTATAAGTCTCTCTAGGCCTTTCTGAAATCATTCTGCTGATGGTTTCTTATAGAACAATAATATTACATTACATTCATTTACCATAACTTATTCAGTCATTCCCCAATTGATGGGCATCCATTCAGTTTTCAGTTCTTTGCTATCAATTGCCATCATGGTCATCTTTGTCAATCTGATGGGTATGCAATAGAACGAAATTGCTTTAATTTACATTTCTCTAATTATTAGTGATTTGGGATATTTTTTCACATGATTATGGATAACTTGGATTTCTTCCTTTGAAATTTGCCTGTTCATATCCTTCAGTCAACACCTCAATTAATCTTAAAGAGAACCAGGGATTCTTAGAAGTAGAGATGAAAAAGAGGAAGAACATTTCAGGTACAGGAGAAAGCCATTGCAAATATATGGAAACAAGAGCTGGATCCTTTTGGATGTAAAATAGCAGTGCACACCATTGCATTCTCTCTTCATCTGTATAAGCACTTGTGTACCTCTCCCAACCTCAGTCCCAAATTAACCCTATAATAACAACAATTCATGTTTATATAGGATTTAAGATTTGCAAAGTGCTTTACTTGGATCAGCTCATTTGATCCTCACAATCCTATAAAGTAAGTACTATTATTATTCCCATTTTGCAGCTGAGAAAACTGAGACTGAGAGATTAAATAACTTGTCCAGGATTGCACAGCTGGAATCTGAGGAAATATTGGACCTCAATCTTCCTGACTCCATATCCCATGCTCTATCCACTATACCAACTAGTTGCCTCAATCCATTCGTAGGTCCATCTAGCCATCTATATATTCATTCATTCATCTATCCTTTGATCTATCTATCCATCAAGGATTCATCGAGTACCTATGAACAGAGCCACATGTTGAAATTTGAGGGCTGACCGATGACTAACATCACACAGTTTGGCAGCAAAAATAGAAGATGCAAAGCAGTGTGTGATAAGTTGTAAGGTAAAAAATAACATCTCTGGGGTAGAACCTGACAATCCTCCAGTCTTTGGGGGAAAGAATTATTCCTCCCCCTCTGGAATCCCAATCTAACTCCAGGAGAATACTAGTTATTCAAACTTAACTCCTAGTTCCAGAAAGAATTGTTGCTCAGGATGGAGGCTGACCTCCCTGCAGAACATGGTGAAGTTGTCCATTATGGCCACCAGAGGGTGCAGTGCAGCGGGTTTGGTTTTAAATTGAGAAGGATCACAGAATCACAGAATGTTGGAGGAGAAGGAGGGGGGGTATTGATTCATTTCAACAAGCACATATTAAGCAGAATCTGTGTGTCAGGCCCTGGGTCTACAAATAGAAATAAAAATAAAATAAATAAATAATAAAATGGTCCCTGACCTCAAAAGTTTACATTCCATTGAGAGGAAACTATATGTGTGTGTATATTTATTTACATATACACCTATTTACATGTGCACAAAATATCCATACAACCAGCCCTGAAGTTAGGAGCATCTGAGTTCAAATTTGACCTCAGACTCTTAACACTTCCTAGCTGTGTAACCCCAGGCGAGTCATTTAACCCCAATTGTCTCAGCAAAAAAAAAAAATATATATATATATATATGTATATATATGTACATATATATACACACACACACATATATACAGATATACACAAAGTATGAATATGTGTGTGTAGTTACATATACAAACATATTTACATGTAAACACCAAATATATATACACAGGAAATATATACAAAGTAGATATAAAATAATTTGGGATTAGGACACTATTAAGAGGGGGATAGAGCAGCTAAATAGCATCATATTATACAAAGCACTGAGCCTGGAGTTAAAATCTGACTTCAGACACTAATCATGTGACCTGGGCAATTCCCTTAATTCTGTTTGCCTCAGTTTCCTCATCGGTAAAAGAGAGTTGGTGAGGGAAATGGGAAACCACTCCAGTATCTTTGCCAAGAAAACCCCAAATGGGATCAGGAAGAGTGGATTGTGATGAAAACAACTCAACAACAACAATGGCAATGGGGAGAGCCTCTATAGAGGAGGTGGCCCTTGATCTGAGCTTTGAAAGAAGCTAGAAATTCTAAGAGTTGGAGGGAAGGAAGGCAGGGATTCCAGATAATGCAAAGATAGAAACTTTTCAATGCCTGTTAGACTTGTCATTTAGTCAACTAGCATTTATTGTGTGTCAGCCTATGTTCTGAGAATACAAAGGAAGAGGGGAAATAGCCCATGATCTCATGGAACTCACAGCCTAATGGAAAATTCAATATGAAAACAACTACATTCAAATTAGCTATAGATAGGATGAAATGAAGATAATCAAAAGAGAAAAGGTATTAAAATTAAGGGGGATCAAGAAGGAATTCCTCAGAAGGTAGGATTTTAGCTGGAACTTGGATGAAGCCAGGAAGTGGAGATGGAGAGGAAGAGCATCCAGCCTTGGTGGGGTCAGTCAATGAAAATATAGAGTGAAGAGATGGAGAGTTTCATGTGAAGAATAGCAAGGAGACTGGTGTCACTGGATTGAAGAGTACATGTGCAGTTCTTCTAAACATATTTCCACATTTGTCATGCTACACAAGAAAAATCAGATCAAAAGGGGAAAAATGCAAAAAAAGTAAGCAAACAACAACAATAACAAAAAAAGTAAAAATACTATGTTGTGATCCACACTCAGTTGCCACAATCTCTCTCTGAGTGAAGATGGCTCTCTTCATCACAAGACTATTGGAATTGCCCTGAATCACTTCGTTGTTGAAGAGCCATGTCCATCAGAATTAATCATCATATAATCTTGTTGTTGCTTAATATATAATGTTCTTTTGGTTCTACACACTTTTCTTAACATCAATCCATGTCTCTCAAAGCCTTTCTGAAATGAACCTGATGGCCATTTCTTATAGAACAATAATATTCCATTACTTATCAGCCATTCTTCAACTGATGAGCATCCACTCAGTTTCTAGTTCTTTGCTGGGCTTCTTCAGTGGAGTTTCCAAGTGGAGGATAGAGGCCATTTGTTGGGAAAGCTATCAAAGAGATTCTTGGTCAGGTGCAGGTTGTACTAGGAGGCCTCAGGAGGTCCCATTTAATCCTAAGATCCTTCATTTTACAGAATACTGAGAACCAGAGGAAGGAAGAGACTTTATCAATATCCTAAGGTTCATAAGTAGCAGAACCTAAATCCTAACCCTTCTCATTTAGAGTTCTTCCCACTATCCTCCTCATTGGGTTCCATGCACTCTTACCTCCCACCCAGTCTCTCCTCTTCATCCTTTTGCCCTCAGGCTATGGCTGCCAGACAGCCTTGGATGGTGGGGAAAAGAATGGAGGGAAATAATTGTGAATAATTGGGGGTGTCTAAACCTCATTTCCTGGAGGCCAGCACTCTACACCCAACTAAAGAGGTCTCCATGTAGAGAGGGAAAGTGATTTTTATTGAATAGGTTTTTCTGTCTTCCATGTCAGACAAACTCATTTTCTCTTTTCTTTCTCAATCTCTGTCTCTCTCCATTACTTTCTCGTTACATTTCTTTCATTCCTCTTTCAATTTTTCCTTTCATATTCTCCCTTCTTGCCTCTCTTGTTTCCCTGTCTTTGTTTTCCTTTTTTTGTTTTTGTTGCTGTTTCTGATTTCTATATTACTGATCCTACCCTTCTCTTTTTCATAGGGCTCTCTCTTTTATTTATTTCCCTAGGGGAAGTGATTGCCTCTTGATAGACCTCAATGTTTTCTCATCTATAAAACCAGCATCTTGGACTAGATCTCCAAGATTGCATTTCAGCTCTAAATTCTATGATGGCATGATTTCTCTCTCTCTCTCTATACCACTTTCTCTTCCCATTTCTTTCTTCATCTCTCTACTCTGTTTTCTCCTGTCTTTCTTTGTTTTCCTATTAAACTCTAATTTGAGTCCCTATCATCTCTCAGGTTCCCCTTTCCTCTCTAAAATCATAAGAAAAATTCAATCCAGGGGAAAATCCAATATGAAAGCTTATTTCAGAGGCTCCAGAATCTCCTCAGAGATTTGGACCTCTTCACAGCCCTCAGAGAAGCTGCATGGGCATTAGTGAGTTTCAGGTTCTGAGGAAGGAAAACTGAAAGAACACTGGGAGTAGCAAGATAGTCTTTTCAAAAGGGTATTTTGGGCAATCCAGGCAGTCAGAGATAGTAGAGAAAGCTCTAGTCTGCTGCCTTCTTAGCCTAATCACTTAGGAGCTTGCTTCCTTTGGGGAAGTACAGGATGTGACAGAGAATTCACAGGATTTGTCAAATACTATTGTCTATTTCTGATGTTTTATGGGGACATGAATGATATTTCTCAAAAAGTTCTAGAAAACATTGCTAAAGATGATGGAGACTTGGGCAAAACCCTGAAGACCTTGGGAGTCCAGGTGGTACTTTTGTACTGTTTCCTACTAAAAGCAAAGCCCTCAAAAGAATGAGGCAGATTTGGGAAATAAACAGTTGTTTAAGAAAATGGTGACTGGTTCTCTCAGTAAGGAGATGGGGAACTATGAGTTTGGGATATGTATATGTTTTCTGATAGAGTGGTTCAATACACATTTATTAAACAACAAACATTTATTAAGCATCTACTGTGTGCCAAGCACTATGCTAATTCCTAGGACTTAGCAATAGGAAAAAGACAGTTCCTCCTCTCAAAGAGCTTACAATCTAGTGGGGAAAGATAACACAGAAAAGAAAGCTGAAAAGTGGGGAGTTCTGGGAAAGGAGAGAAGTAGGCAGAGAAGGTAGCTTGTGGGGAGGCATGATGGAGAAGTCCAAAGGTAAGCAGTGGATTAGGAAATAAAGAGAAGGATAGTCTCCTTAAATGGAGGTTCTGGGAGGATCCCCCCACTTTTCAATTAGAGGGAAGGGCCCCAAAGGCACAAAGTACTCATGAGGTATAAATCAAAGAACAATCTTTAGGGATGAAGAAGTTTCTATCAGAAATGACTTTATATATTTTTATATTCATTTATCTGTATTGTTATATTTCTCCATTCCCCCCACCTTACCCCCAATTCCATAATAATGTTTCCTAAATCCCTTTAGGCAGTATCATTCATACTATTATAAAACATTAGAAATGGATAATAGTGTTTAACGAGTCTTAAGATATTCTCTATCACATCAGGTCTCCTCTACAGGAAGTAAATCTCTAAGTGATTATGCTAACAGGGTAGTTGATCATAAGACAAATTCTTAAGGGTGGGAAATTTCTTTTGGGGGGTCCTCTAAATCCTCAGTACCTAACACAATGCTTGGTACATAATATGTGCTTAATAGATGCATATTGAGTTATTAAACTGAGTTTCTGGAAACTGGAGGTTAGATATTTCAATCTTCTAAAGTAGGAAGAGACTAGAATCTGAAAAGTATAGTATATATACTTGACTCTTTCCTGAAAAAGAAAACTCTAAACTATAGAATGTGTTACTAAATAGGTGGTTAGTGAGGATCTAGAAAAGGAAGTGGTAAACACAACAAGCCAACATGACTTCAGCAAGTTTACTTCCTTTTTTAATAGGGTTACTTGATTAGAACATCAAGGGATAGATGTTGATATAGCTTGCCTAGACTTTAGCAAAGCATTTGACAATGTCCTAAATTATTTTTGCAGGAAAGATAGGGAGATAGAGAAAATGAATCCAACAACAGTACTGTTGGTTTGAAATTGGTTGAATGGCAGGTCCAACTCAATGTCAACATGGAGGAAGGTTTTTAGTGGAGTGCTCCAGGGAGCTGTCTTTTCCCCTGCACTATTTAACAATTTTGTTAATGACTTGAATAAATGGTGTGCTTATTGGATTTTTAAATGACACAAAGCTAGATATAATGAATACATTGGAAGACAGAATCAGGATCCATAAACATCTCATCAGTCAAGAATATTGAAGTTAATATTTAATATTAAGGTGAAATTTAGTGGGACCAAAAGTAAAATTTTAATCTTGAGCTTAAAAAATGCCACACATACAAATTGGGGCACATGTGGTTGGATTATCTGAAAAAGATCTTGGGGTGTTAGTGAATTGCAAGCTCATTAAGATCCATAATGTGCTGAGGCAATCACAGAAGCTAATTTGATCCAAAACTGCCTTCAGAGAGGACTTAATTCCATAATTTTGTAGATTCTGATCTGGTCAGATTACACCTAAAGGATTGGGTTCCATTCTAAATGTCACATTTTATGAAAGATATTGATGAAATAGACAACATCACAAGAAGGGATGAAAGGTGTGGCAGAATGTCTTATGAAAATTGCTGGAAGGAGCCAGGGACACTTAGTCTGGAGAAGAAAAGAATGTATTGAAATAATTGGTTTCTGAGGTCCATTTCAACTTAGACATTCTGTGATATACCATATATACATGTATATACACATGCATATATGTGTATATATACATATATATACATACTTGTGTGGGTATATATACATATATATTGTGAAAATGGAATGATTGATGACTTTCTAGTCTTTTTCCACCTTCCATCCTCCTCACTCCTCCTCAGTGACCCCAGTCTATTCTTCACACAAGTCACTGCATCTCTTGACTCAGAGCACTTTCATTAGCTCTCCTCCATGCTTACAATGTTCTCCCTCTGCTTCCTGCTTACAAGCTTCCTTCAGGTACCAGCTACAATCCTACTTTCTCCAATTGCCTTACCCAATTTGGTTAAATTCTGAAATTTCCCTCTATTGATTTTTTCTTATTTATCCTATATTTAGCTTGCTTATATATGATCTCCGTTATATTATAGGCTCTTTTAGGATTATCTTTAGCCTTTATTTTTATCCCAATGTTTAGCCTAATTCCTGACATATAATAGGTACTTAATAAATGCTTATTGATCTATAAAGAATCTTTCTGTTTGAACTCCAGAAGCAGTCAGGTAGTAAGGTGGCAAGAACTTTGATGCTGGAGAACGAATCTTGTCTCAAAAACTTATTAGATGTATAATCCTGGGCCAGTCACATAATCTTTGCCTTAGTTTCCTAAGCTATAAAATGGAGATAATAGCATAAACCTCCTAGGGTTGATGTGAGGATTGAGATAATATTTGTAAAGCCCATGGCACATATGAAACGTTTAATAAATCCTTCCCTTCTTTTCCTTCTGTTGTAGTGGCAAACACCATTAAAGGCTAAAATGCCTATGAAAAGGTTACCCAGGAGCTCTTCCACAAAACAAGGGATTTTTACTCACAACCATTTCAAGGTCAGTTAAAGTCCAAATTATATGCAGTAGCACTATCTGGTTTTTTCTCCCAAAAAATGGCAAATAAAGAGAACCATTTTCTCTCTACATTAAGTGAAATACTTTTTGTGTTTGATGTAAATGTAAGTTCAATTCAACTCAATAAACACTTATTAAGCAGGTACTATGTTTCAGGCACAGTGCTAAGTGCTGGGATAAATTTGCCAATGGTGTACAGTTCATTCGTGTCAGAGGCAAGTCTTACTGATTCCAGGACCAGCTACTGATTCACCATGCTATGCCGCTGCCCCAGTTTATCTGACATCATTGACTCTCAGGATCATCGATGCAGGGGTAGAAGGAATCTCAGAAGCCATTTAGTTAAACTTTTTTGTTTTAAAATCGGAGAAACTGAGGCCCGAGGACTTCTGCTTATATTTTGAAAATTATATTTTAATTGTATACGTATACATTTATATACATATATATATACATGTATGTATATATTACTAGATAGATTTCCCACTAATCCTTCTTCCTACTCCTTCCTGGACAGCCATCTCTTAAAACAAAGACTGAAAAAGAGGAAGAAAAAAATCAAAACTAACTTATTGAAAAAGTTATATGCAGTGGGGATGGCACCCCCTCCACCTGTGTAAAGAAGTGGGGGACAGGCTATCTCATATTTTTTGGGGGGCTATGTTTAATTTGTGGCATTGTTTTTTATCCTTTTTGTTTCCATTTCCTTAGTTATAATCATTTTGTGTATTGCCTTCCTGGTTGTGCTTACTTCATTTTGTATCAGTATATATATAAAAGTATTTTCATATTTCTCCATATCTAGCTCATTTGCCATTTCTTAGAGAATAGTAATATTTCATTACATTTGTGTACCATAATTTGTTTAATTGTTTCCCAGTGGATGGGCACCTACTTTATTTCCATTTCTTACTTATGCTTATCATCCTTTCAGATCTTCTTTAGGTAGGAGGTTGGGTTGGGGGTACAGGGACTTTTCTGGTTCCTTCCCACCTCTTGCCCTAGCCAAGCTGCTAGGGTTGTTTCTTTTGAGATCACTTTCCATCTACTCTGTCTGTACCTTGTGCTTATGTAAATAATTTCTGTTTCTCTCCACTCCCTTCCTCTCCCCATGTTAGACTGTAAGATCCTAGAAGGCAGAAACTGTTTTTGTCTTTCTTTGTGTCTCTGGGGTTTAGCACAAAATGTGGTACATAATAAATGCCTGTTAACTGACTTATGGGCTATGAGGACTAAATTATGTGGCAACCCAAGAACATAGACCTAGACAGAACTAAAAGGATTCTTAGAACAAAATGACAACTCACATTTATATGGCATTTTCAGTTTTGCAAAAAACTTTTTATACATTCTGTTATTTGAGCTTTCACCTTATCTACATTTTCCATGCCTTTCAGACATTTCACCAAGTAAGTACTCTTCTCATATCTGGCCAATTCTAGAGTTCCTCCCTACCCCCCATATATGTTGTTCTCCCTATTAGAATGTAAAGTCCTTGAGACTGGGACTGTCTTGCTTGCTTGTATGTATAGCTCCAGCATATAGCTTATCGTCTGGCACATAGTAAGTATTTAATAAGTGCTCATTCATTCATTTATTCCTTATAAAAGCCTTGTGGGTGTAAATACTATGTTTAGTCTCAAGTGATAGATAAAGAAATTGAGGTTCAGAAAGGTTAAATAATTTGTCCAGAGTTACATAGTAGGTATCAGGGGCAGGACATGATTCTGGGTCTTCCTGACTGAGTGTGCCATTCTGTTCTCATGGGATATGAGAGCCAGAAGGAACCTTAGAAAACAAACTATTGGAGTTTCAAGAAACCTTAAAAAACAGAACATATAAAGTCAGGGGCTATCTAATGCAATCTTTTATTTTACCAAAGAGGAAATTGAGGCACGGGAAGAGGATATTATTTGCTCAAGTCTCATAGGGCAGAAGAGGAAGTAAAATTCAGTTTTTCTGCTTCCTATTCCAAAGTGAAAGGAGAATCAATTGGGGCAGGAACATGGAGGAGATGACCCTAGGAGACTCTTAAGTCTTACACTCCTGATTCAGCAGAATTTAAGGGCCCCCATTTTCCCAGAGGAGGAGAGCAATTCAAATGCAATAGCTAGAATCCCCAGGAAGCTTCTCCCCCCAGCCTCAGCTTGTGACTCCAGACTAGGGCAACAGAATCTATCCAGTAAAAGGGGTTGTAGCCCTGAGCTTACCTCAGCAAAGTCAAGAGTACTCAATATCATCTCAGTCCTCCTATTAAGTCAGAGTAGGGCTGTGGTCCCTAGTTCATCCCTGGGCACTCTGTAACTCCTCCTTTCTTTGTTCTCTTTGTTCTTAATGTCCTCTAGGGTCCCTTAATATCGACCCTGTTTCCCCCAATACCACTCTGTCTTTACCTCTTTCTTATCCTGCCCTGAATTGTCATGCCTTGAATAAAATTATTATAGCCCCTGCCCCCCTTCTTCCTTGTCATTAGGACTGGGAGAACTGAGTCAGGAAAAAATCTTGAAGCTCTGACCACTTTACATACTATTGTATCATAAAATCCAGGTGCATTATCTCAATCCTTGCTAGGATGATTCCCCCTCCATTGAGTATTGCCCCTTACCTTGCTGTCTCCTGCCCTCAACCTTCTTATCTTGACCTTATCCTGTCAGAATTAAGTTATGATTTTTGACTTGTCCGTCCTCCCAGTATCCTCACCCCCCTCTTATCTGCCTTTGTTTCCCCTATAAGACTGTATATTCAGGCTATGTATTCTGTTTGCAAACCTGAGTTAGCTATGTAAGTTCCCAGCCTCAGTTCCTCAGGGCTGAATGATTTTTGAACACGACTTCCATTTGGTTGGCTAGCCTAAAAAAAAAAAAACAAAAAAAAAACCTCTCCACATTAAAATATTATAAACCAGTCTCTGTCTTGCCTCAGTTCCTTGGCATTACACTTTCAGTGTTTGGTTTGGGCTTTCTAGCCAATTCAATTCACCAGAGTTATTCCTCAAAAAGAAATTTCACTCTATTAGAGAGATAGAACATGTATGATACAGGCTGGGTTGGGAAGGGGAAAAAGATCAGAAAAATCTTAAAGAAGCAGCACAACGTCAATGAAAAGATTCAGAGTTGCATATTTTAAATCCCTGATCTGCCACCTACAGCCACTTAGAGGATCTTGAGTAAGTCCATTAGACGTTGCTTGGTGGCCCAGTGGATAGAGCCAGGCAGACATGAATTCAATTCTGTCCTCAGAAACTAGCTGTGTGATCCTGGGTAAGTCACTTAACTCTGTTTCTTCATCTGAAAAATCAGTTGAAGAAGGAAATGGTAAATCACTTCAGTATCTCTGCCAAGAAAACCTCAAATGGGGTCACATATGACTGAAATGAACAAATAACAACAAATCCATTAACCTAATGGGACCTCATTTTCCTTATGGAGAAAATGTGGGTGCTGGACTAGATGGCTCCTGAGGTCCTTCCAGCTCTCTCCATGATTCTATAAATAATTGAGGAGACCAAGAACACTAATGGCTGTGAATATCAGGGCAGAGCAGCTGCTGAGCCAAGTCTTGACACCCTCTCTTCTCCTTCATGATGTTCAGATAGGATATGGTCCCTTCCTTTTCTTGAAGAAATAATGGGTCTGTTCACCTGGTCACATTGTACCTATGGTCTATGTTTCATTAGTCCAGGCCTAGTTAGGATTTGGGGGCAGAAGGCAGTTCTGACCTGGGCAGCCAGCCACCAGTTACAGAAATCCTTGCTAGCCAGGAGGACTTCCTCCTTTCCCCAACTTCTTGGTTCTCTGGCCAAAGTCTCCAATTAAGTATGTGCCCATGCTCTTCTGCTCTACCCTACTGTTGCCATGAGTATGAGGCAATTTTTTTCTCTTCTGCCCTCCTTACACCTGTCTCCATCCTACCCCAATCCAAATAATGAAGGCCCAAGAAATTGGGCAGAGCTGCTTCTAGTACTTTGGAATCTGCATGCTGGAACAAAGAATGCTAGAGTCAGAGTGACCTGAGGGCAGATGTGGAGAACCTTTTTCTACTAAGGGCCATTGGGATATTTATAATAGCATTCATGGACCATGCAAAATGATCAACTTATAGCACTCAAGCCGTGGGAGGCTGTTGTACCTGGCGTTCATTCCCACCTTCATTTGCCTTAGCAAATTTTGAGGCTTTATACAGACTGCTGGGCCAGATGTTCCTCATCTCTGCCCTGGAACGTGGAATGTTATTCTGCAAAGCCTATAAAAATCATAGGCCAGAATGGGACATTAAAACATAGACTGACAAGGCTGGATGGAAAGTGTTCTATCTGAGGACCTAGACATAAGCCCTGTATTATTCACTCGCCATCTATTGGCTGGGTCTCAGTTTCCTCATCTGTAAAATGGGGAGATTGAATTTGATGAAACCAAGGGGAGATGAGGAACTTGCTTACAACACAAATCAGTGGTAGAGCCTTAAATTCTTGAACTCCCATTTTCGTATTCTTAATACAAAGGCTTTCCTATTTAACTTAATGGCCTTACAAGGAAAAAAGGAAAGGTACCATGTAGGACAGTTACGGCCAGAGAAAGGTCATTAAGACTGAAATCCACCTTCTCAGAGCTCAGCACTCTGGACTGACCACTGGGACACAGGTCAAGTTTTCAACTCCCTCTTGTTCCTCTCCCCATCTTACAGTGATCACATCCCCAATTGAATTAACTGGCTCTATAGACAAGGAGCAGAGTTAACTGTATGTGAATGTAATTACAAATGATGTTTATTACCAAGCCCTAATCGTATCAGTCTAAATGATGGCTTCTCTTCCTCCAGCTAATAATCAGATATTAGACACTAATCAGGGCCAATTAGCCAAATACCTTTGGTGGGAAGGCCCAGTGGGAGACCTGCCCAGGGCCAGGGTTGGAGCTGGGCCCTGGGCTTTCTTCCCATTCAGGGAGTATTTTCTCATTAAGAATCAAGTGCTTCCAAGAAACAATTTCTTCCCCCCTCTCCCTTCCTTTTTTTCTTCTTTCCCTTCCCTTCTTCTCTGTATTTTCTTCTTTCCTCCTTCCCTTCCTTCTTTCCTCTTCTCTAATTTCTTCTCCTCCCCCTTCTACTCTCTTCCCAAATTCTTCTATGTTTTTGCTCTTCTCTTCTATCTATCTTTCCCTTCCCTTTATTTCTTTTTAAAAATTAAGCATTTATTAAATGCTTACTATATGCTTGGTGCTGTGCTAAAGGCTTTAAAAATATTACTTCATTTGATTTGCAATTTCATTTCCCTTTACTTCCCATTACTTCATTTCACTACCACTCTGGGAGGTGGGTGCTATTGTTATTTACAACTGAAGGAACTGGGGCAGACTTAGTTGAAGTAACTTACTCAGGGTCACACAGCTAGTATGTATTCGAGGTTGGATTTGAACTCAAGATTTCCTTTAAGTCCAGAGCTCTATCCTCCTTAGAGCTGCCTTCTCCTTTCTTTTCTTCCTCCTCTCTCCTCCCTCCTTTCTTTCCCCCTTCTCCCCCATCCTTACCCTCTTTTCTCCTCACCTCCCACTCTTCCCTTCCTCATCCCTCTTTCTTTTCCCCTTTCTTCTTTCTCACCCACTCTCTCTTCCCACTTATTTCTCTTACTCTAAGCTGAGGAATTCATAGAATGTCAGAGCTGAAAGAGCCCCATAGAGATATAATACTCAGCATTTCTATAGCTCTTTCAGGTTCTCGAAATGATTTTCACATTAGGTATACTCATTTCATCCTTACACCAATCCTGTGATTATAATTGCCAGCATTTATGTAGCACAGTTTAAGGTTTACAAAAGCACCTTACAGATATTGTCTGATTTTAACTTTACAATAATCCTGAGAGGTTTGTGTGCTATCATTATCCCTGTTTTACAGATGATGAAACCGAGGTAGAGAATTATTAAGTGACTTGCTCAGAGTCTCACAGGTAATAATTGAAACAGGATTTGAATTCAGATCTTCCTGGCTCCTGGCCCAGAGATCTCTAGTCTGATTAAATTTATTTTTTAAAAATGTGTCATATGCTTGAAACACCTACTTTTGTAGTGGAAAAAGGTCAGAGGAAAGACTAAGACCTAAGTTATCACAATTCCTGGTCAATCACTTCTGTCTTCTGAGCATGTTTCCTGTGGACAATCAAGTACAAAATAAGAAAGTGAAAGACTTGCCCTTCTATCCTTGCTTTTCCCTTTATTTGGATCCACAGTCATCTCTGTCACATATGGCTCTCACCAATTGGCTTCAAAAGCATTCAGGAGCTCACTGTGGCTGCTTCTTGTTCAGTCATGGGCAACTCTTTGTGATCTCATTTGGAGTTTTATTGGCAGAGGTATGGAAATGGTTTGCCATTTCCTTCTCCAGCTCATTTTTACAGACCAGGAGATTGAGGTAAAACAGGATTAAATAACTCAGCTAGAGTCAAATAGCTATTAAGTGTCTGAAGCCAGATTTGAACCTTAGAAAGGTTCAAAGAAAAGACAGTTGAGCCTTCCTGACTTCAGGCTCAGCACTCTGTCCACTGAGCTACTTGAAGTTCAAATTATTCTGGGCATTCAAAGCCCTCTATCATACCTTTCCTGTTTCATTTTATAGGACTTTTCCACAAACTACTCCAACCACATTAGACAGCTAATCCCTGTTGCTCTCAACAACATACAGATATCATTGAATTGGGAGCTCCCTAAAGGAAGAATTTTTGCCCTTTTTTTGTATTCCTATTGCTTAAGCGCAGTGTCTGGCACATAGTAAATGCTTAATAAATGTTTGTTGACTAAATGATTACTCACATTGCTCCCTCTTCCCAAAATATCTTCCATTCTTTGGTTTCTAACTTTATCTACTTAATTCTTGCCTCTCTTTTCATGTTCAACTCTTCATTCACAAAACATTCTCTGATTATTCTAGGTGGCAACATCTTCCCTCCTTGGACCTTGGGTAGCATTTTGCATTTTTCTGATACATTTTTCAAGTGGTGTGTATTATCCTTTTCTAGTTGGCATCTTATCCCACCACTGTATCAGAAGTTCCTTAAGAGAAGAACTGATTCCTTATCTGTACTACGTATGCCCCCAGGTTTCCACCCCATTTGTCTTTCTTCTCCTATCCCCTTTGGCACCCTCTGGATTGAGGATAGGATATACAACATCAGATTTGAAATGCTCACTCCATGTTTCTCAGGGTACATCTATTTCCTCCTTCTGCCCAGGTGGTTTTTAGCACAGGCCTAGACATCCCTTCTGTTTAGCTGTCTGATTTTTACCTAAATGATTCCCACCTGGCAGACCCCTGTAATCAGCTCTGTCCTGTCTCTTCTGATTAGTCCTGTAATTAACCCTCCATGGCAAATTCAAAGTGTGTGTGTATAGACTTGGAGGAGGAGGAGGAGGAGCTCAGGAGACAGTCAGCCCTATCTTAGGTGCAGCCTACTCTTCCTTTGGAATTATGGGGCAGTGTGTTTCCCAGACAGGCTCCATCCCCAGCCAGGAACCAAAGGCATGGCTTTAGTTTCAGGATATCCTCGATTGTCATAAGTGAATCATTGCTGTGAAGTAATACCAAAGCCCCAAGCAAGGAGAAGCCAGTTTCCCCAACCCCCTCCCCTCCAACAAACAGAACTTAAAATCTGTCATGGCCTTACCTTTGTTTTTGTTTTTTTTTTCTCTTTCTTTATACATTCCTTTTCAACGTGTATAGATTGTTACTATTACATCCCTTTCCACACACACACTTAAATCCTTTTTTTCTGCTGCTCCTTTGAATGAAGTGTATAATTTTCTTACCGTCCCATCCCCACGAGGGTCCATGATTTCTCAGGACTACGTGAGGCCTAGAGTGGTGAAGGCAACTCCCTAAGGTCAAAAAGCAAATCTTGCAAAGTCTTACTAGAATCAAGCCCTTGGATCCCTACCTCGTCTCACTCACCTTTTCTCCTCCAATCCCTCCCCAGTCTCACCCCAAGAAGGGGGAGGGACCTTAATCTCATTTCTCTCCCCCTCTTCCCCCCTTCACTCTTTTCGCCTCCCAGGCCCCCTCTTCTTCCAGGTTGTCTCCTGCACACCAACCCAGCCTGGGACGTTATCGAGCTTCAGAGAAGCGTGCTCAGAGAAGGGGGGGGAGTTATCTAGTGCGCTCCCAGCTAAAGGAGGGCGGGGAGGGAGGTGGCCAGGGCGGGAAGAAACTCCGCGCTCTGTCCCCGCCCCCGGCCCCAGCCTCCGCCCTCCTCAGCCGGCCAGGCCTCTAATTGGCCGAGGGGAGGGCAGGGCCGGGGAGTTTGGGCACTGGCCAGGACAGTTGGGTCTCAGATTCTCCAGCTCTCGGTCGCGACCCCTGACTCCTGTGGTCCTGGCTGGAGAGCGAGTTACCGAAGAGCTTGATCACACTCTTCTCCCGAAATCCCAGGTGTACACACAACAAAACTCTCCGCGGGTGGAGCGTACTCCCGAATGTCCTCCCGAGTCACCCAGCCCGCGCACACAAATACCCATGTACGAACATCCTTGTGCACACTCATGTACACCTGTGTACACAGTCTGCACCCCGAGGTGCACACCGCCTCCGTGCACATACGCACAGACAGACACGCGGACACGGCGCGCGCGCGCACATACACACACACCCAGACCCAGACACACGCACACCCACGCACCCACGCATGCACGCTTCCTGCCTGCCGGCCCCGGGCGGCTCAGAGCCCGAGCCGAAGCTGGGTCTGTGGCGGGGCAGGGCCCCGGGTGCTGGGCGAGGGAGGGGAGCAGGCGGGGGCGGGGCAGGGACGGAGGCGGGGGCGGAGGAGGAAGCGGAGGAGGAGGAGGAGGAGGAGGAGGAGAAGAAGTAGGAGGAGGAGGAGAGCGAGAAAGGCGAGTGGCTCCTCCCGGTGCCCGCGCGGGGATTTTCCAGCCGTGACTCTGACGCCGCCGCTACCGGGATCATGGGCGACCGAGGGACGCGGTGAGTGTGCCACGGCTGACTGGGGGGCCTGCGCTAGCCCAGAGTGGCACTGCGGGGGGGGTGCGGGGGCGTCGGGACCGGTCTGGGGCAGCCGGGCAGAGGACGGGGAGGAGGCGCCCGGCCCTTCCTGGGGATTTCAGGATGCTGCCAGAGCGGAGCCTGGAGATCACCCCCGGCTCCGGCTCGGGCTCTGGGCGGTTGATTAGCTCCGTTTCTGGTGGAATGGAACTGGGGGAGGGGGGGGCACACATTCCTACTTATACCTTCCGAGCCATGCATTGATTAACGCTCCCACACTCATTACACACCGACTAGCACACCGCATTCACGAATATCCCACCCTGCTCTCCCACACTGGGTCCCCGACTTCTCCCACATTTCTCCCATCCTCGCCTCAGATTCTGCCCAGGTTCTCCCCCTCCCCCAGACCTCCCTCCAGCATATGTAGCCCTTTCTGTACTGTGGTTTGTTGGCTAGATAATTAATTGGGTGGAAAGGTCCCATTCTGACTCAATTTCATCTTCTCCCTCCACTCCCTAGGAGGGAAGCCCTAAGCAAGTGGGTGTCGCAGAGTGACAGTCCCCGATGCACCCCCTTCCCCCTGCCGAGATTGCCAGTGTGTGCGGGGCTGGCAGCTGCCACTGCATCCTTCCAATCCCCCTTCTTCCTCGATGTCGCCGGGGGTGCCCTTTCCTTTTCTGGAGGCCCAGAAAAGGGCAGGGCTTGGGACTCAAACGGGGTAACTCGATGTGGGGGTGGGTGGGTCAGGCTTTCGTGACTGGACTTGCTGTCAGCGGAAAGATCTTGCTGTTAGTGCAATTCGAACTGGCCTAGAATCCTGGTCACTTACTACCTGTTTGACCTTGGACAAGACACTTGACATATGGTCTTCAGTGTCTTCATACATTAAATGAGAGGTTTCATTCCAGGTAATCTCCGAGGTCTCATCCAGCTCAAAACCTAATGGTTGTATTACCCACCCTCTTTCCCCTCCACAGAGACGCTGGGGGAGGGGGAGGAGGGCCTTATTGACGGGGATGGGGTAGAAAGCCTGGAACTAGGCTGAGCCCTGAGCTTTCCCCATTCTGTACTGCCTTCTCTCCTTTTTAATAGGAATAATAGTCACAAATTTATTAGTGCTTTAATATTTCTCAAGTGTTTTCTTGAAAACACACCTTTAAGGTATCAGTAGTATTTTAGGATTTAGAGCTGCCATGGAAATTATCTAGCTCAACCCCCTCATTTTATAGACCAGCATGGGGATCAAGTGATTTATCTTCCATCTCAATAAAAGCAAGTAAACAGACAAACTAAGGTCTACTCAATTACCATCCATATTTTAAGGTAAGGAACCTGAGGCCGAAAGACTAAAAATGACTGTTTAAGGTCTGAGTTGTAGAGCTAGCATTAGAGTCACGATATGCACTCAGGTTTCCTGTCTGCAAGCAGAGGCACCTTTCTAAGTATATTGTATTTCTCTGTTCCTCTTTATACACTTACCTCTCTCCATGGTCTTTCAAAGGCCTTTTTCTTGACCTCAATCTCTTAAACCTCCTATCCTCTTAAAATCTAATTGGTTTTTCTCTTATTCTTTTTTTCTTCTCTTCAGTTCCTTCAACAAAACATTGCTGGAGTTCTTAGACTTTTCAGGGCCTTGTAATGGAAATTAGAGGTTGCATAAAGCGAGGGCATTGTCCAGGGGCCAAAGATGGATGAGATCAGGTTCTTGCTCTTCATTGAACTCATAGTGACTGTGGTGGGGCCTGATATCTAAACAATGATTTGTAGTACCAGCTACAGTGGACCTTAAAGTGTGTTCCAGGGTCCCTAAGACCCCATCAGGGGCTCCTTGAGGTCAAAATGATTTTCATTATCACAATAAAACATTTTAATTTCAAATACCATAAATATTGATAGATATGACAGATAAATGAAAGCTCTGTGAAGAAGGTCTTCAATAATGTTTATGAGTGTAGAGGAGTCCTGAGACCAAAAAATTTGAGAACTTCCAATATAAAGCTTCTTTGTGAGTATCTGGTGTTTTTGTTTGTTACCAATACTTATTTGTTGATTATTAATAGTTAATTAGTTTGGGTTGTTCTGGCATAGGGGAAAGAGTGCTCGTTTTGGAGTCAGGTAGATCTGAATTCAAATTCCAGTTTTAACACTTATTAATTGTGTGACCATGGGCAAGTTTCTTCCTATCTGAAATTTCTGAATTTTAATCTGAAAGGGAATTAATATCTATAGCTATGTGAACTGTAATGGTTAGGACTGGCATTTTTTCAAGCACTTTAACTCTTATTGAAGGATTCTCTTAACCTTTGGAAGCAGGTAAGGAAACATTATTATTCCTATTTTACAGATGGGAAAAATAAAGCTCTGAGCAGAGAACTGAAATAAGTTGCTCAGCATAACAGATAAGAGAGCAGGAGGATCCGTGTTTTCTGATTTCAAATCCTGAGCTCTTTTACCACTGTTGAACTATAACCCAAAGGGTTTTGCAGTTGACAATCATCCCTTAATCCATTATCGTTCACATTTTTCCTGCATTTCTTGGCAGCAGGCAAGTCGGCATAGCATTGCAACAGAGGGTGTAAGCTTGCTATAGTTCTGAGAAGTCCTATCCTTTTTGTTTTTTACTGGCTGTAGGATGGTAGGGTAATAGATTTAGAACCACAAATGGTCATTTCCAACTTCTTCATTTACAGATGGGTAAATTGAGGTCTAGAAAAATTGAGTAACATGGCTTTGTTTATATGTCTTTTTAGAAAGACTAGGATTTAAACTCAGGTCCTTTGACCCCAAAGCCAGGATTTTCCATGCTTCCCACTTTGCCGAATTTTTTCTAGTCTTCCATTTTAGAGATGAAAAAAACTGAGACTTGAAGAGGAGACATGGTTAGCCCAATGTTTCTCAGCTAGACAAAGACTAGAAGTGAGATCTCCTGATTCCCTTGCCCAGGCTCCTCCCTCTGCATTGTGCTGTCTCAGACCCTAGCATTCACCATTCCTGAAGTCATGGCCTTTAGAATTGAGGAACTAGATTTTAAAAAATGTAGTCTAGTGAAAAGCACCTGTATTAGGAGCAAAATTATCTTGGTTTTGGTCCTGGCTCTCTCTCTGTTTGACTATATGACCTTCTACAAAATATTTCCTCTTCTCAGTCAATCAGTCAGTTAGCATTTATTAAAGGCCCACTATGTGCCTAGCATTGTGCTGAGTTCTGAGGATACCCAAAATAAGAGGGAGAAAAAACTCAAATAACCCAATTCTTGCTCTTAAGGAGCTCACAGTTTAATGATGGAGACAACATACAAACAACCACATAGAAGCAAGATATATACAGATTAAATTAGAGCTAATCATCTGAGGGAAGAGACTAAGATAAAGGAGGCCTGGGGAAGGTTTCTTGTAGAAGATGAAATGTTAGCTGAGTCCTGAAGGAAGCCGAGCAAGGAGAGAGTGGCAAGCCTGGCCAGCCTCTCAGCCTCAGTTTCCCTACTCAAATGAGCGAATATGTTAAAGTTTCCTTGACAGATACCAAATCTGTTATAAGTCTGATGCTCTTTCTGCCAAGGGAAAGGCCAGGGGCCTTGTTGTTTGCTACTATTCAACTCAATTAGTTCAGCTTTATTAAATTCACTAATCTTGTACCAGGCAATGTGCTAGGTGCTGGGGATAACAAAGAAAAAGACAAAAATGAAACAATCCCTGCTGGGAAAAGACAGTATGTACACAGATAAATATAAAATATATGAACAATAATCTTGGGAGGGGAGAGGCTAGGCTTAGCACTAAGAAGTGAGCCTCATGTAGGCCTGTGGACTGGGCTTTGAAGGGAATTAGGGATTGCAGGTAGCATAATGGTTAGAGTGCCAAATCCGGAGTCAGGAATACTCATCTTTCAGAGTTCAAATCTGGCCTCAGACATGTAGTAACTGTGTGACTTTGGACAAGCCACCTCACCCTGTTTTTCTTAGTTTCCTCATCTCTTTTTTTGCTGAGGCAATTGGGGTTAAGTGACTTGCCCAGGGTCACACAGCTAGGAAGTGTTAAGTGTCTGAGATCAGATTTGAACTTAGGTCCTCCTGACTTCAGGGCTGGTGCTCTATCCACTGCACCATCTATCTGCCCCAGTTTCCTCATCTCTTAAAATAAGCAGGAGAGAGAAATGGCAAACCACCAGTCCTGGAGTCAGGAGAACCTGACTTCAAATCTGATCTCAGATACTTACTAGCTGTGTGATCCTGGGTAGTAGCTCAACTCTGATTGCCTCCCTCTCTTCCTTCAGAAAGGAACCCCTAGTTCTTGAAGAGTCAAATGATTGAAGCGTCTGAATAACAATAAACAGGGACCACAAGAGGCAGAAGTGAGGAGTGAGAATATCCTAGGCAAGGGGAATAATATGAACAGCCCAGAGGTGGGAAAATGCCCTGTATGGGAAGCAAATAATCCATTTCAGCAGAAATGTACACTATGTTATGGTAATATCAACAACAATTAATTTATTAACAAGCATTTATTAAGTGCCTTCTTTGTGATAGATACTGTCCTAGGCACTGGAGATGCAAAAAAGCATAAAACAAATCTTGCTTTCTAAGAGCTAATGGGGGGAAACAACATACAAATAACTATGTACAAACAAGACATAGACAGGATCACTTAGAGATAGTAAGAGCTCAGTCTAGAAAGAAAGGTTGGAATCAGATTGTGAAGGATCTGGAATGTCAAGTGGTGGTTTTGTATTTTATCCCGGAGGCAAGAAGCCGTGGGGGACACTTGAGGAGTATATGTTTAAACTTTTGCTTTTGGAATGTTGATTTGGCAGCTGTCAGGAAATTATATGGAAAAGGGAATAGACGGTCAATAGGAACACCTGTTGAATGTCTTTCTGTAGTCCAGGGAGGAGGTGATGAGGGCCTGAACTAGAGTGGCAGCTGTGTGAGTCCAGAGAACAAGACACATAGGGAAGATATTGAGAAGATGTGATTTGGCAGAGAGAGAGGGAGAGTTGATTGAGTTTTTGATAATAAGAAAGTTGATGGTGCTCTAGGCAGAAGTGGGAAAGTTGGGAATAAGGGAGAGTTTTGAGAGAAAAATGATCAGTTCTGTTTTGGACATAGCAATGAGACATAGAGGAGGAAGATATGCAGAAATCAGCTGGTGATGTGGGATTGAAGTTCAGGAGAAAGATGAAGACTAGAACTGTGACTCTGGACAGGTCAGTTGCTTTGGGATGATCACTGAACCTGTGGGGACTCTGACTGTCACTAAGAAATAGAGGATATATATATAGAGAGAAGAGGCCTTAGGACAGAAAAGTCGTGCCTCTAATAGGGGATTGTTGTTCTGGCTGAGTCTAAGAAGAGAGTTGTGAACACAGAGATAGCTCATGTAGAGAGCATGTACTTTCTAACTCAGACACCTACTTGAGTCCTCCTTAACTGTCAAGAAGTCTGAGGGGCTCAGAGAAAGAGAGGGTGAGCTGAGACCTGTTGACCAAGGAGAACTCAACACATATATCTGGGCTAATATTTGGAAAATTCCAGCAAACAAAAATCCTCTATTGCCTTATTGTGCTGCAATCATTTTTAGATTTTTCAATTCAACTAACATGTATTGTGCTTGCTTTATGCTTACTGTACTGTGCTAGATGCTAGACACAAAGACAGAATACAAAATAGTCCCTGGTCCCAAGGAGCTTATATTCTGTTGGAATCCTTTATTCTTTTTCTTTTCTCTTTCCCCCTTCTCTTCTTTCCTCCATCTTCTCCTCTCTCCCTGTCTTCTTTCTTCCTTTCCTCCCTCCTTTCCTTCTTTTTTTCCCTCTCTCCCTTTTCTTCTTTTCTTCCTTTCGTTCCTTCCTTCCCTCCCTTTGTACTTAAAGATAATCTAAACCCACCTCCTCATTTTATAGAGGGAGGAAACTGAGGCTTATAAAGGGTGCCTATCATTGGCAAGGGGTACAGATTTGTATTTTCCAACCGATTTTTGCCCAACCTTGTTTTGGGTGCCAGAGAGGACAGAGATGATGACTATGCTCCACCACATCAAGGCCTAGTAGAAAAAGCCTTGGCCTTAGAATCAGAAGGGTGTGGCTTTGTGATTTTGATACTCCCCCCTTTAATATTACTTTATTTTTCCAATTACAAATATAGTTTTCAACATTCATTTTTGTAAGATTTTGAGTTCCACATTTTTCTCTCTATCCCTTCCCTCCCCATTTCCCAAGACAGCAAGCAATATAATATAGGTTATACATGTACAATCATGTTGAATGTATTTACACCTTAGTTATGTTGTGAAAGAAGAATCAGGACAAAAAGGAAAAACCATGGGAAAGAAAAAATAACAACAAAATGAAAATAGCATTCTATGATCTGCATTTGGACTCTATAGTTCTCCCTCTGGATATAGTTAGCATTTTTCATCATGAGTCTTTTAGAATTGTCTTGGATCATTGTATGGCTGAGGAGGGCTAATCTGTCATAGCTGATCATTGCATAATGTGGTTATTACTGTGTACAATATTCTCCTGGTTCTGCTCACTTCGTTCAGCATCAGTTCATGTAGGAGACTCATTTTCTCTCTTCCTTAAAAAGTGGATACTGACCCTTGAGCCTCCTACCTCACAACTTAGCTGTTGTGAGTTCTTTGCAAACCTCAGAATGTTGTGGGAATATAAGCTACTTTTATTGGAGAGGGCCATTTTATGGAGCACTTTCAAATTTGCTCTCAGTGGAATCTCTAGTGAGTCCATGGAGAGAGGCAGGACAATGGCTAATTTCCCTATTTTACAGAAGAGGAAACTGAGAGAGACCCTTATGAGAAGGAATGACTTGCCCAGGTCACATACTTTGTCAGTGGCAGATTCAGGACTAGGGCCTAGATCTCAGCAACTCTTTCCTCTACACCTTAAGTTCTTAGGATTGCTCATGCTTTTCTCAAAACTTATGTTCTGGCACTGCCCATAGTATATGTGTTGCCTTTGACCCATGGTTTCCCCAGTCTTAGGAAGGAAAAATTAACTTCTTGTGTGGTACATTGAATTAGATTTAGGCTACAAGAGGAAATTCTGAGGCTTTTAGGGTGAAGTGTCTAAGTAGATGTTGGGGAATTTTTTATAGAATAGGAAAGACACCTGTGTGTCAGTAGCCCTACCTGGAGGATGGATCAGTAAGGAGTGGGGAGGGGGTTTTATGGGTGAGGGTCTCTTCTCCCTCTGATTTTGCTGATGTCTTCCGGAGGATTTTCATTGCTAAAAGTTACTAGCCCAGGATGCAATGCTCCAGGAACCTTGGCTGTTGCTCTCTCCCTTGGCACTAGAGTCCTGTGTGACCTGGCTTGGCCAGGATCGTGGGGAAGTCCTGTGGTTTTGGCTGGAGCACATCCCAGGGATGGACAGTGCTGAAGCTCAGAGGCAAAACTAATTTTGTCTGTCTCCACCTTGGGCCAACCAACTTTGGTGCATGACTCCCCACCTCTTCTGAGCTAAATTCTCTTTAGAGCGTCAGAGCTGGAAAGGATCTTACTCAGAGAATGTCAGAGATAGAAGGGACCAGAATACAGAATATTGGAGTTGGAAGGGAATTTAGATCAGAGAATGTTAGAGCTAGGAGAGACCTTAGGACACAATGTCAGAGGTGGAAGGGAACTTAGAACACAGAATGTCAGAGGTGGAAGGGAACTTAGAACACAGAATGTCAGAGGTGGAAGGGAACTTAGAACACAGAATGTCAGAGGTGGAAGGGAACTTAGAACACAGAATGTTAGAACTGGGAGGGGTCTTAGAACCTAGAACTGAAAGAGATCATAGAACATAAAATGTCAGAGCTGGAAAGAATCTTGCAAGTTAGATTTTTCAACTTATTGAAACCTAGAATGTTCATAAAAGGAAAGTGATTGCATCAAGATCACCCAGTATGATGATGGCAAGATTTTTAGGTCAGTGCTGTTCCCACTGCACCATATTTTCTCTCCTCCACTTATCAAAGTTCTCCATCACTTTCTTTCTCTCTGGGCCTTTGCCTTTCTGGGGTACAAGCTTCAGAGATGGCACAGGTGAGGCTCTTAAGGTCTCAGGCACACAATACTACTTATCAAGCAGAATATGTATATGGCCCCTAAGAGTGACTGGCTAGAGAAATTTGGGGGAGAAAACCCAAGTCAGCCACTTAGGAAGAGTGTTGAGTGGTGGCCTCCATTTAGTTCTGATATTCTAGGTTCTTCTGAGTGTCTATCCATATATATGTTCAGCATTCTGGGAGACAGAAGAGAAGTCCAAGGTTTGGTCCCTACTCTTACTGCATCACCTTGTAGGAAGGACCTTGACAAGGTGGAGTCTGCTCAATTTGATGTACATGAATAAGTTCAGGTCAGATTTCCATGAGCCTTTAAGCTTTACAAACCTGATAATGTAGGTATATAAGTATTATTATTGTCTTTACAGAAAAGAAGCCCAAAAGGTAAGAGGTGGAATCAGGATTGGATTGGATTTTTGGCTTTTTCCACTCAGCCAGCCTGGAACTGGGGACGTAGAAAACTTGGGGGTGAGACATCTTCTAGAGAGTGCCTTTAAGTCTTTGAAGGCTTGTCTTGGGGAAAAATGAGTAGAATTAGTTCAAAGATTATGACAAGTTAGGGAATTTAGAGGGAGTTAGCTCTAAAGTCAACAGAAGGAACAATTTCCTAAAAATCAGAGTTTTCTCACATTGCACTGGGCTGCCTTGTGTGAGTGCGTTCCCTGAAACCAGAGAGATTCAAGCAAAGATTTCACACCATCTCACTAAGGGAGTTGTGTGGATTGGGACTAGATGACCCTTGAGATGTCTTCTAAATTTGGGATTCTGAGATACTTTGGTTCTGAGAGTCTGCTTCTTTGATCTGAAAGATCTGTGACTCAGAGTTTGCAGATGCTATAGTTCTATTATCTAATTAGATTGTCTAGGTGGTTCAGTGAAGAGAGCAGTGGGTTGGGTGCCAGGGAGACTCATCTTCCTGAGTTCAAATTTAGTCTCAGACACTTGTAAGCTGTGTGATCCTGGGCAAGTCACTTAATCCCACTTGCCTCAGTTTCCTCCTCTGTGAAATGAGCCATAGAAGGAAATCTAATAACTTTGCCCCCCAAAAAACCCAAATGGAGTTACAAAGAGTTAGATATGATTGAAAATGACTGAACAACAACAGTAATCTAATTAGGTATATAAGACACATTCCCACACATCTTAAACAGTTAGAAAATGAGAAACAGGTTATGTACATAAGCAACTTTAGATATCAGTAAGATGAAGTATTAAACTGATGAGTGCAGACAACTGAAGAATAAATAAATAATGAACAACTGTCAGTTAATAAACATTTATTAAGTGCCTACTATGTGTGGGGCACTATGCTAAGTACTGAATAAAATAACACATTAATAGGAGAAGCTTCGTGACAACTCTTAAGTCAAATCATTTCAGCTCCTTTGAACTTGACTTTTTTTATTCAGGGAAAATAATGCCTGCAGTGTCTATTTCTAGGGTTGTAGTGAGACCCAAAGGAACTAATATATAGAAATATATAGAAATTCTCTCAAAATATCAGCTATTAATGAGGGACTAAATGTCTAAGTTCTGTAGGAGCCCAGAGGAGGAACTCAAATTGGTGAGGGATGAAGTAGTCGATAGTCAGGCCTTCTGGAAGAGTCCCTGACTGGGATTTAAAGAATAAGTAGGATTTGCATCAGTAGGGGAAATAACATGGATTGAGTTCTTGAGACTGGGATGAGCTGAGTGGGAAACTTTAGTGGGGAATGGGATGAGGAAGAATCATACACTAATTCAATTTGGGTATTGGAAGGGATCCTTTACTTACTGATCATTTAGTCCAAAGCTCTCATTTTACAGATGAGGAAACTGAGTCTCAGATTGATTAAGTTAACTTGTAAGCCTGAGTTTTCCATTAGACTAGTGAGTAAGAATGCCAATTTTTTTTTATACTACAGCTAATATAGTGTGTATCAGTAAGTGAGTTTTAGAATAAGAAGAAACTGAGTGTGAGTGTGTGTGGGGAACATGGGAAATAAGGGTTGAAGAGGTCTGTGATGGTCAGATGGAGAACTGGCCAATCCCAAGGAACCTCTTTAATTTCCTTCAGGATCAAAGCAAGATATCTTCCTAGGGAAGAGATGAAGGAGGGGGAAGAAGGAGGGAGAAAATTTGGAACTCAAAAAAATTTTTAATGAATGTTAAATAAGTCAGTGAGTCAAGGCAATTTCAATAGAGTTGGGATGGAAAATGCCATCTGCAACCAGAGAGAACTGTGAAGGCTGGATATGGGTTGAAGCATAGTATTTTCACTTGTTTGTTTGTTTTTTCTTTCTCATGAAAAGAACCTCTTTTGGTCTGATTTTTCTTGCATAACATGACAAATATGTAACTATGTTTAAAAGAATTGCACATATTTAACATATATCAGATTATTTGCTGTCTTGGGGAGGGAGGAGAGAGAAAAATTTGGAACATAAAATCTTACAGAAATGAATGTTGGAAACTTTTTATATGTACTTGGGAAAAATCATTGAAAATTTAAAAAATGAATGTTTAAAATTATCTTTACATTCCAATTCTTCTTTTCCTTTTCCTTTTCCAATTCTTTAAAAAAGACCAAAGCAAGAAGCATAAAGATTAGACATAAGAAAGAACTTCCAAATTCTAAGTGTTAAAAAATAGAAGAATGGCTTGGTAGTGACCTGGATTTTAAACCTCTTGAGGATGGGACTGTTTCTCCACCTCATTAGAATCATGAATTAGACAGGCAGTAAGTGCACAAGACATGTTAGTTGAATTTGTAGTGTGTCAAGGAGCTATTTTATCTTGTGCTGGATCTGGTAGCTCTGGTAGAGTGGAAGATGTCCTGGATTTTGTAATCAGAGAATGTGGATTTCAGTTCTAGTTCTACAACTTCTTTGCTTGACTTTAAACCCAGCCATGTAACATTTTTTGGCCTCAGTTTTTTATCTATAAAATGAGAAGCATGGACTAGATGGTCTCTGAGGTCCTTTCCAATCTCAAATCCCTGATCCTGTGATTTAAAGTTGGAAAAGGTCTTAGAGGTTATTAAGTCCATCTATCACATCTTACATGAAGATCTATAGTTTTAAGTGACATGTTCAAGGTCACAAAGGTCAAGTCAAACCAATAGGCTTTAATTAAGCACCTACTATGTGCTAGACACTGTTTGGTGCTGGAGATACTGAAAAAGGTTTTAAAAAAAATAAACTTCCCACTCTCCAGGAGCTTACAACTTAATTGGCAAGCAACCAGAAAACAACTATGTAAAGTCACTTAACTCATTGTTTTGCTAAAAACAAAACAAAACAAACAAACAAACAAAAAACTGAAGGAAAGAAATGTGGAAACCAGCTATAGACGAGATAATTGGAGGTCATTCCTGAGGGAAGGAAAGTACAAAGGTTAAAGAGGATTAGGAAAGGCTTTTGGTAGAAGGCAGGATTTGAGATTTAAGGAAGCCAAGAGTTGGAGCTGAGGAAGGAGAGGGGCAGCCTTCAGTAAAGACACCCAGAGTTAGGAGATATGATGTGCTGTTCAAGGAACATTGAGGAGACCAGTGTTATTGGATCACAGTGTATATGTAGGGGAGTCAATTGTAAAAAGATTTGAAGGGTGTGGGGTAGGCTAGGCTATGAAGGATTTAAAAAACAAAACAGAATTTTGTATTTGGTTCTGGATAGGGAGCCACTGGAGTTATTGAGTGGGTAGTAAGTCATTGAGTCTAGAGTGGAACCCTCTTTCTTCAAACCCAGTGTTCTTTCCTCTATCTTAACTTGCTCCTAATGCATATCTCTAAGATCACTCCATCTGGGAATGGAGAGACAAAAGGAAGAGGAACAATACACAGTTTCTGTCCTGGAGAACTTACAATTTAGGAAGAGGTAAAATCTCTCTCTCTCTCTCTCTCTCTCTCTCTCTCTCTCTCTCTCTCTCTCTCTCTCTCTCTCTCTCTCTGTTTCTGTCTGTCTTTCTGTTTCTCTCTGTCCTTCTCTTTTCTCTCTCTTCCTCTCTGTCTCTGTCTTTGTCTCTGTGTGTGTGTCTCTCTCTTTCTCTGTCACTCTTTCTGTCTCTCTGTCTCTGTCCCTCTCTGTCTTTGTTTCTCTCTCTGTCTTTGTTTCTCTCTCTGTCTCTCTTTCTTTCCCTCTCCTTCCTCCCTTTCTCTCTCTCTGTCATTCTTTCTGTCTCTTTGTCTCTTTAGATGAAGAATCTGAGGCCCGAGTGGTTTGCTTCAATCAGAGGGATGGAGGACTCAGCCAGGTACTCCTCACTACCACTTCAATGTTTTTCCTCTATATTGTGTTGCCTTCTCTCAGGAGCCTGCCCTGGTCATATTTCTCTAGCCCCCATTGGCCAGTTCTTCAGTCTGGCATTACTTTAGCTCCATTCTCTTTCTCCTGTTTTTTCTTATATACCCTTCAGTCTAAGCAAACTGGATGGCTTACTGTCTCTGAAGTACCCCTGCCCTCTGAAATTTTCTTCCTGCCTTGGATGCCCTTTTGTTTTCAGGTGTATGGGCCTATTTCTCCCTTCTAGACTGGGAGTTCCTGAGGGCAGAAACTATATTCTATCCTTACCAGCACAGGGCTCTTCAATCAATCAACCAGTTTATTTATTTTATTTTATTTATTAAGTGCTTACTATGTGTCAGGTGCTGAGGATAAAAAAAGGATTAAAAAAAGACAACTAGAGCAGTCCCCTTTCCTAACATTCTGTTAGGAGAAGCAACAGGTACATCTACAAAGTAGATACAAGGTAATTTTTGAGGGGGAAGCACTGACAGTGATAAAGAAATGGGAAAGGTTTTTGCTTTGAAGGAGATAGTGCATTAATTTAAACATTAATTTTTGTGAGATTTTTGAGTTCTAATTTTTTTTCTCCTTCCCTACCCCCTTCCCAAGATACAAGCAATCTGATATAGGTTATATATGTACATTCATTTTAAACATATATCCATATTAGTTATGTTGTGAAAGAAGAGTCTGAATAAAAGGGAGTAAAAAAACTATGAGAAAGAACAAGCAAACAAACAAACAAAAAAAGGTGAAAACTGTGCTTCTATCTGCATTCAGTCTTTCTTTGGATATGAATGGCATTTTCCATCCCAAGTCTATTGGAATTGTCTTGGATCACTGTATTGCTGAGAAGAGCTAAGTCTGTCATAGTTGGTGATCACACAGTCTTGCTGTTACTGTGTATGTTTTCTTGGTTCTTCTCATTTCACTCAGAATCAATTCATGTTAAGTCTTTCCAAGGCTTTTCTGAAATCAGCCCATGGCTAGATTTCTCTCCTTACCTCCTCACCTTCATTTCCTGGCTTCCTTTAAGAACTAACTCCCATTCTACCTTCTTCTTTCCTATTTCCCACAGCTGCTAACCCTTTCTCCACTGAAATTACCTCCATATACTATATCTTGCACATAACTGGATATTTACACATTGTGTCCCCTCAATATAAGCTCCTTAAAAATGGCAAATTCATCCTCCCTTTCTTTGTATTCCTAGGGCTTAGTGCTCTACCTGACATAAAGGAAGTACTTCTTCCCTGTTTATTGACTGACCCACTGATTGAATTGGAGAGTGTTGAGACGAGGCAGGGAGGGCAGTTGGGAGGAGATTTTAATGTCTAGCAGTGGGATGAGTAGAGGGAAGAAGGAGCATACAAGAGGTGTAGAGGTAATTTTCAGGTGTTGCAGAGAGGCAAAGGGACTGGTCCAAAATCCAGGTATTAGGTGGCAGAGAGGGAATTGCAATTCAGGTTCTCTGATTTCACCCTCACATCCCAACTGCCTCCCTAAGCTTCTCCATCAGTGTCAAGGCAACACAACAGGTCACTCCAACTCGGCAACCAGTACTCAAACAAACAAGAATTGACCTTGTGGGGGTGGTTCATGCCATATTTAGGAAGCAGGAAAGGGCAGGGAGGCTTATCGCTCTCCTCTAGAGCACAAAGGTGCAGGTGCTACATTATTTTACCCTGTTTCTAGTTCTTCATTTTCCTCCCTGTGTATTTCCATTTTTTATTCTTTCTTTTTTTCTCTCTTGCTGTACGTTTGTTTCAGTCTCCATCTTCCTGCCTCCTTTCTCTCACAGAATCTCAGAGTTGGAAGGGACTTCGGTGACCATCCCGTCCAAGCCGTACTTGAACAAGAATCCTCCACGATGTCCCTGCCGAGTCACCCAAGCTTTCCTTGAAGACCTTTAATGAGA
This sequence comes from Myrmecobius fasciatus, assembly GCA_023553655.1. Classification (NCBI taxonomy): domain Eukaryota; kingdom Metazoa; phylum Chordata; class Mammalia; order Dasyuromorphia; family Myrmecobiidae; genus Myrmecobius; species Myrmecobius fasciatus. The sequence goes on along the minus strand of JAJPUD010006142.1, from coordinate 5,271 downwards.
GAGGAGCCCCCCCGCCTCTGAGGGAAGCCTGTTCCACTCTTGGAGGCTCTAATTGTTAGGAAGCTCTTTCTCCTAGCAGCTCAAACCTGTTACTTCATAATTCTTATCCATTGCTCCTAATTCTGTCCTCTGGGTCCAAGCAGAACAAATCTAATCCTACATGGCAGCTTTTCAAGTTCTTGAAAACAGCTCTGCAGCTTCCTTGTAAGTCTTTTTTTTTCCTCTAGGCTTAATGTCCAGCTCCTTAAGGTATAATCTTATGATCCTGTCACCATCTTGGTCATCCTCCTTTGCATGCTAACCAGTTTATCAGTATCTCTCCTAAAAAGTGGCTCCTCGTACAATACTCCAGATGTGGTCTGATCAGGGCAGAAGATAGCCAGTCTCTGACTTTTTTATTCCTGGAATTTGGGCTTAAGGTCATATTGGCTTGGTGGCAGCCATGTCATACTGTGGGCTCTCTGTCACTGTTTATTTCTTTCTCTGCATTTTTATCTTCATCTCTACTTCTTCATTTCTCTGACTCTAAATATTTTTCTGCCTTTCTACCTTGGTCTATTTCTTCTATTACTATCCCTCCCTTCCCCTTTTTCTCTTTCTCTTTCCTTCTCTCCTACTCTCTTCCCTTCTTTTATCTTCTCTTCCCCTCTCCCCTTCTTTCCTTATCTTTCCTCTTTTTTCCCCATCTTTTCTCTCTCCTTTCCCTTCCTCCCTCTCTCCTTCCTTCTTTTTCTTTCTCTTACTGTTTTCCCTTATCTTGCCTCCTTTTCCTTCCCCTCTTTTCCTTCTTTTATCCTTCCTTCTCTGTCACTGTTTCTTCCCCCCATTATCTCCCCTTTCCCCTCCCCTTTTTTCCCTTCCTCTCCCCTTCCTTCTCTATCTTTCTGTTGCTGTCTGTTTCCTCCCCTTCCTTCTCTCTCCTTTCCTCTCTCCTCTTTCCCTTCTCTCTTTCCTTCTCTTTCTATCACTATCTGTTTCTCCCTGTCCTTCCTCTCCCTCATCTGGGTCAGGGCCAATGTATAAATGATCTTCTTTCATGAAAACCTTATCCCATCTTCAAAACTTAATGGCTTTTCCTCAGGTCCCAGTAGCTCTGGACATTCACACCTTCCCTTCCCCTCTTCCCCTGCTGTCAATCATTACCTCTTGAACAAAGGAGGGAAGAACTGGAGGATGAAGATATCTCAGATTGAGGATACCCTAAATCTTATTTTGTGGGCTCCCCAGGGCTCCAGTCTTGGACTGGCCCTATGAGAGGAGTCATAATACACTCAATAGAAACTGAGTCAGATTCTCAAGAACCTTCAAGCTGGAGAAGTTCATAGAGAATAGAGAAATCAGACAGATTTTTAGTCTTGAGATTATTTAGGGAAAACTTTGTAGAAGAGAGAGGATTTAGGAGATCATAGACTTTAAAGGTTAAAAAATACCTTAGTAATCATCCAGTTCAAATATTAATTTTACAGCTGTGGGAAATAAGGCCTAGAGAGAGGAATGAGTCGGTGTCAGAACCAGGCTTTGACTTTGAACCCAGGCCTTTTGACCCCTCAGTTAGGGTGCTGAGGACATTTCTGATGGTTAGATGAGGAGCCCAAAGTCCTTAGAAGAAAATCCAGATCTCTCTGCTTCCAGTTTAAGTCTGGCTCACTCTCTCCCTTGGAGTGAGTTAGCTGGGAGTGGGGCTGATGAGTTTCCTTCCCTGGAGACCTGTATGAAAAAGGAGTTAGCTGATAACAGCTTGAAGGTTATGTGCTTAGGGAAAGAGGGGAGGGCTTGGAGTGACCTTCCAGGAGGCTTCTGGGCCTTGGGACCAAGGAATCTCTTCAGTTCTTGGGCCTCATATCCCAGCTGCATTTTTCTGAGAGAAGAGCCATGTGGGGACCCTTGATTTCTGTTCTCAGTTTGGCATATCTTGTGTTTGAGATCTTTTTCCAATTAATTGGACTGCTGTAGGGCTTCTGGGCTTGCTGCTCTCCTGGCTCTCACATTTGTCTCTTTCTCTGTCTGTCTTTGACCTTTTCTTTGGGATAGGCAGGCAGGGCCCTATCTCATCCACAGACCAGGATCTCCCTGAAGACAAGAACTATGGCTCCCCACTTAGGGCTTTCCCCCCACCTCCTGTCAGCTAGGGGCTCCCTGAGGACAAGGGCCGTGTTTGCAGGCCCCTTCCTCCTCCTTTTCCCAGGACAGCTCTCTGCCCATGTTGCTCTGGTTAGGGGTTACTGGACTTAAACACTTTCAAGATGAGAACAGTTGGACTCTGTTATTTCTACTCCCTCCTCCCCAGAAAGCTCTGCCTTGGGGTCATCTCCCAGGGAACAGCTGCCTTCTGTCCTCCTGGGTTTTTCTTACCCTCTGTCCTATTCCAGAGAAACTTTTTGTTCTTTTCCAGAGAACACTGGGTGCCAGACAGATGGCCTCGTGCTGCTGGGTTTGAGGAGGGGGACCAGATCAGATGAATCCCTGAGTTCCCATCGGTCCTTTGTCAGTCAGGGCCAGGACCATGACACTAGGTTAGCCAGGAGCCCATCACCCGGGTATCAGGTGTCAGAATCCCAGAAGGTCTGATGGCAACGACCTTAGAGATTATCTGTCTAGTCCAACTCTTCATCATTCAGAGGAAAAAACTGAAGCCTGGGGAGAAATGCTGTGATTTATTGAAGGCCACCCAAGTAGGGGAAGGATGGAGATCAGGTACAGATGGTCTGCCTCCAAATTCAGCTCCCTTTCTAACATCACACTGCTTGTCCTTCGGAAGTGACCTGAACCCAGGGCAGAAGACCCGAATCTCAGTTCTCTCTCTCTCTTACACCATGTTTCCTCTCCCCCCTCCAGCAAGCTTGCCATGGCCCCAGATAGTCATTTACACAAAGATTGCATCTTGGACTTCATTCTCAAGGTTATGCAATGAAGCAAGATGAATTAGCTTAAGGGGAAGAAAGGGAGAGAGTTTGGCCTTCTTTGGAGAAAAGGGTGTGATGTGGGAAAAGGAGGAGCAAGAGTCCTAGCTTCTTGTGACAGATTATTGGACACACACACACACACACACATGTATACAAACACATAGCATACAGCAATGTGTACATTACATGCATGTGTATGTGTATGTACACAAGTATACATATATGAGACAGTGAGCTTGATTGCACTTCTTTCAATGATGAATTTTTAAAAAGAAGATGGGTCCATAGGTTTTGCTAGACTGCCACAAAGAATATTAAGAACCCGGGGCTAAATGAAAGATGAAATGTGTTGTGTGTATGTGTATGTATCCCCCCTCCCATGTACAGTACTCTGAACTTCTTATATCCTATTTAGCAGTCACTAAACTGCTTCCTTAGTTTCTTGTCTTTCTTTTGGAGTGGTTCATGAAACGCTTCAGCTTTCTTTTAGCCCCAAATTCCTTGTGGTTGTCTAAATCTCTCCTCAAAATAATAGTGTATGTGTGTGTTTTAATTCATCATTGAAAGAAATGCTAAATTTCATTTACAATTTAGTGAAAATAATAATGCAGTTTTGTCCCCCATTTCTTCTGAAATCTCTCCCTAGACTCAATATTAAGAACCCTAGAGCCTTGGATCTAGAGTTGGGATGAGCTGAGGTCAAATATAGTCTCAGATATTTGTTAGCTATGTGACCCTGGGATAGACTGGGCAAGACCTGGGTAGCCTGTCTCAGCTACTTCAACTGTAAAATAGTGGCCCCTACCTCCCAGGGTTGTTGTGACCCTCAAATGAGATAATATTTGTAAAAAGCTTACCATAGTACCTGGCATATATAGACACTTACTACTTGATTGCTTCTTTTTTCTTCTTCCTCCCTTTTCTTCTTTCTTTTCTTTTTCTTCTTCTTTTTCTTCCTTTTCTTTTCTTCTCCTTTTCTTCCTCATTCTCTTTCTCTTCTTCCTCCTCCTCCATCATCTCTTTTATTCTTCTTTTCCCTCCTCTTCCTGTTTCTCCTTCTCCTTTGTTCCATCTTATGAGAAAAGGGTGGTCATTAAGAGTTATCATGGGTTCATCAAGAACAAGACATACTAGAAGGATCACTTAATTTCCAGTTTTTTGTTTATGCTTTTTTATCGCCACATTTACCAGATCACTAGAAAGGGAGAATGCTATGTCCATAGAATATCTGCATTTCAATTTTCTCATGTTATTCCTGTGGATCACATGTAGGCTGCTTAAGAGGGGGAAGGTTCAGGAACTAGATGATTGATAAGATACAAAGAATAGTATTTATAGAACTGTATTACCCTGGAGAAAGAAGGTGACAACCACAGGGCTTCCTCTGTGATCTTATGTTCTTCCATTTTTATCTGTGACTTGAATGGAAGCATAGGATTGACATAATGATAAAATTATAGATTAAACTGGGAGATAACTAATATGATAAATGAGAGTCAAGGTACATATAGTCTAGAATGGTGGGCAATATCTTTATGACATTTAATAGGGATTAATATAAAGTTCAATATTTTGGTATAAAAATATCAATTGGGGGGTGAGGTGGGGTGTGTCTTGGGACAGTAGTCTGTGGAAAGGACCAGAGGTACATTGAAAGGTCAATATGAACCAATAGTGTTGCATGGTTGCCAAACAAACATATGAAATGTTATGATCCTGTTATCCTCTGGCCCCAGCAGACCGCTTTTAGGCTAGTTTGTTCAATTCCGGGTACCTCATTTTAACAAGGATATTAGCAAACTAGTATATTCCAAGGAGGAAAGTGAAGATGGTGAAGGAACTGTAGCTCAATGTCATAAAAAGATTGGTTGAAGGATCTGGGAATATTTAATCTGGAGATTTAGAGGGATGTGATTTCTGTCTTCTAGTATGTGATGGACTGTTTTTGTGGAAGAGACATTATTAATTTTGTGCTGTGTGAGCCTAAAGGGCAGAAGTAGGTGTGGGTGGAAGTTCCATGGAAAGAGATTGGAATTCCATTTATAGCAAAACTTGTAATAATTAGAGTTGCCTACAATGGAAACAGGGAGATAGGAATAATGAATTCATTCATTTACCAAACTTTTATTTATCAATTACTATATACAAGGCACTGAGCAAGGTGCTGAGCATTCAGTGACCAAAAAATCAAGAAAGTTAGATAAATGATTAAAAACAAAGAGAGAAGAGAGAAAGAGGGGGGAGGGAGACAGAGAAACAGAGAAAGAGAGACAGAGGGAGGGAAGGAGGGAGAGAGAGAAACAGAGGGGGAAAGAGAGAGAGAAACAGGGGGGGGGAGAGAGAGAGAGAGAGAGAGAGAGAGAGAGGG
>JAJPUD010006141.1:125816-138030 GCA_023553655.1 Myrmecobius fasciatus | reverse complement strand
ATAGATAGATAGATAGATAGATAGATAGATAGATAGATAGATAGATAGATAGATAGATATAAGATTCTTTGCAAACCAAACCTTAAAGTGCGATTAGAATGCTAGCAATCCTCCAACCTCCTTTCTGTTAACTATTTAATAATTGTTAACTGATTGCTCTAAGGTCTCTTATAATTCTATGATTCTGTGGTAGTAGGTTGGTGAAACAAGGTCTCAGTAGTCAAAGGGTCCCAATTCAAATCTTGACCCTGTCTGGAACGAGCTGTATGTATTGTGAATTTCATAGGTTCCTCATCTATAAAAAGAAGGGGTTGGAGCAGCTGACCTCTGAAATTCTTTGCTATTTTGTGATTCATTCTGTGATTCTGAGGGCAAAGTTGCATGAACTGCAAACGCCAAAGATACAGCTGAACGGTGCAGTGGATAGAGTGCCATACCTAGAGTCAGGAGAACTCATCTTAGCCTGAGACATTAGGGGCAAGAACCTGGGCAAGTCACTTAACTCTTTGCCTCAGTTCCTCATCTGTTAAAGTAATAATAATTAATTAATTAATTAAAAGTCACTCTAGTATCTTTGCTAAGAAAATCCCAAATAGTGGGAATCTATTTGCCAAAGAACAGTCAGGAACTATATGAACTAAACTACAAAACACTTTCCACACAAATAAAGTTAGACCTAGTCAATTGGAAAAACATTAAGTGCTCATGGGTAGGCCAAGCAAATATAATAAAAATGACAATACTACCCAAACTAATTTACTTATTTAGCGCCATACCAATCAAACTCCCAAGAAATTATTTTACAGATCTAGAAAAAATAGTAGCAAAGTTCATTTGGAAGAATAAAAGGTCAAGGATTTCAAGGGGATTAATGAAAAAAAAAAAGGCAGATGAAGGTGGCCTTGCTGTACCAGATCTAAAACTATATTATAAAGCAGCAGTCATCAAAACCATTTGGTACTGGCTGAGAAATAGAGTAGTCAATCAGTGGCATAGGATAGGATATCAGGACAAATTAGGCAATAACTATAGCAATTTAGTGTTTGATAAATCCAAAAACTCCAGCTTTTGGGATAAGTACTCACTATTCGACAAAAACTGCTAGGAAAATTGGAAACTACTATGGAAGAAACTAGGGTTTGATCCACACCTAACACCACATTCCAAGATAAGATCTAAAAGGGTTCAAGATCTAGATATAAAGATTGATATTGTAAGTAAATTAGAGGAGCATAGGATAGTTTACCTCTCAGACCTGGGAGATGGAATAAATTTATGTCCAAAGAAGAACTGGAACTCTTAATTGAACACCAGATAGATAATTTTGACTATATTAAGTTAAAAATTTGTGTACAAACAAAACTAATGCAGACAAGATTGGGAGGGAAGCAATGAACTGGGAAGTCATCTTTACATTTAAGGGTTCTGATAAAGGCCTAAGTTCTAAAATATATAGAGAATTGTTTCATATTTATAAGAATTCAAGCCATTCTCCAATCGATAAATGGTCAAGGGATATGAACAATTTTCAGAGGATGAAATTAAAACTATTTGTAGTCATATGAAGTGCTCCAAATCACTATTGATCAGAGAAATGCAAATTAAGACAACTCTGAGATACCCCTACATACTTTCAGATTGGATAAGATGACAGGAAAAGAAAATGATGAATGTTGGAAGGGATGTGGGAAAACTGGGACACTGATACATTCTTGGTGGAACTGTTAATGGATCCAACCATTCTGGAGAGCAATTTGGAGCTATGCTCAAAAAGTTATCAAACTGTGCATACCCTTTGACCCAGCAGTGTTTCTATTGGGCTTATATCCCAAAGAAATCATAAAGGAAGGAAAGGGACCCACATGTGCAAGAATGTTTGTGGCAGCTCTTTTTGTAGTGGCTAGAAACTGGAAACTGAATGGATGCCCATCAATTGGAGAGTGGCTGAATAAATTATGGTATATGAACGTTATGGAATATTATTGTTCTGTGAGAAACGACAAGCAGGACGATTTCAGAGAGGCCTGGAGAAACTTGCATGAACTGATGCTGAGTGAAACGAGCAGAACCAGGAGATCAATATACATGGCAACAACAAGACTGTATGATGATCAATTCTGATGGACATGGCTCTCTTCAATAATGAAATGTTTCAGATCAGTTCCAGTTGTTCAGTGAAGAAAGCCATATACACCCAGAGAGAGGGATATGAAATGTGGACCACAACATAACATTTTCATGCTCTCTACTGATGTTTGCTTGCATTGTTTCCTTTCTCTGATTTTTTTTTCTTGTAGATACGATCTTTCTTACACAACAATGATAAGTGTGGAAATATGTATTCATATATTTGATTTGTCAAGTATTTTAACATAATTAACCTATAATGGATTTCCTGCCATCTAGGGGAGGGGTGGGGACTAGGGGGGAAAATTGTAACAGAAAGCTTTGTAAGGGTTAATTTTGAAGAATTACCCATACATACGTTTTGCAAATAAAAAGTTTTAATAAAAAAAAAGAAAGAAAATCCCAAATAGGATCACAAAGACAACTGGAAAATGACTAAACAGAAGCTCCAAGTTTCAACAGTGTAGAAATAGTTGTTGCCACAATGTAGTTCTAGGAAGTTACTGCAAGACCCCCTACTGAGAGCTAGCGACTACCACCATCTGCTGGGCAATTGTGGAACAGCAGGGAGCCTGGATACAGAGTTCTGCAAGAGTGGGGAGAAGTTTCAAATCACTTCTTGGAGGGTGAAGGACAGTGACAGAAGCAAGAATTCTCTTCAAGTTTCCCATACATTTACTAAGCACCTAACATATGTCTAGCATTGTGTGATTTGTTAGAAATACAAGATAACAATGAAAATTGTTCCTGCCCTCAAAAAGCTTACATTTTCTTGAGGGGAGGGGTGAGGAAGTGGGGAGCCAGAAAGGGAGACTACAGACAAATAAGTAAATATAAAATAAATAGTTTTTGGTGGTGATCAACACCACCTTAAAAGTAATTTTGGATGCTCTGATTGCTAGCAGCTATGCTAGTAATTGGGTTGATTTAGGATGATTGAGGAGGGCTTGGCAAAAGTGTAAATGGCTGTTCAATTATATCTGATTCTTCACACAATCCCATTTGGGGTTTTCTTAGCAAAGTTACTAGAATGGTTTCACCATTTTTCTTCTGTAGTTTGTTTTGTAGATGAGGAAATAGAGGCAAACAAGGTTAAATGATTTGACCAGAATCACACAACTAATAAGCATCTGAGGCTGAATTTGAACTCATGAAAATGAGCATCTCTGACTTCAGGCTGGTACTATTGATTGAGCCACTAACTGCATTAAATAAATCTACGTTAAATCTAAAAAAAGCTATACAAACCTTGATAATATTTATCACATCCCAGTAAAATGAAATGACAAGGTTACCTATATTAGATGCTGGGGAAGAGACTATATAGCATATAAGACAGCACTTTCCTACAAAATATCTAATATTACTTTTCAACATTTAATGTACATAAATCTAAAGTGCATGTTCAGGGAGGGGGGCAGGTGGCAAAATAACGCTTTAGGGTTTTTTTTGCAGCTCTCCTTCCACTGTAGCCCTGAACATATTGCTAAGTTTAGAGCAGATGCTCAGGGAACATTTTGTCATTGCCTAAGGTTCATTGGTATTCCCCTGCTTTGAAAGCTAATTGAATTAGCTACATTTCCTATATACTATCCATAGTTCCTATTTTTCTCACCTTTGTTCTTCCCCTTGCCTCATTCCTAAAATGAACTACATGCCCAATGCCTACAATGATTCCCAAGCATTACTCTTCCTCAAAACTGCCAAATTCTATACCTGAAATTTCTTTCTTTCTTCCATCTCCCTTCCAGTTCATGAATAAGCTCCAAGGTAATTATAAACAAACTCCAATGTACTTTTTTTCCTAAAAAGTCCTAATAATTTACATTTATTTACCAAATGTTTCACTACAGCAATTCAAAGAAATAGTTTAGCATCTCAGAGGTTGATATCTGTTGATATTGTATCAGAGTCAGAATTTGAACTCAAGTCTATTTCTTTTTCCATAGTAAAAAATAGTTGGCATGGGGCAGCTAGGTGGCGCAGTGGATAGAGCACCAGCCCTGAAGTCAGGAGGACCTGAATTCAAATCTGGTCTCAGACACTTAACATTCCCTAGCAGTGTGACCCTGGGTAAGTCACTTAACCTCAATTGCCTCAGCAAAAAGAAAAAAAAAAAGTTGGCATGTATCTAGTGCTTTAAGGTTTGCAAAGCATATTTCAAATATTATTTAATTTTATCCTCAAAAAAAAACCTTGAGAAATAGGTGTTATTATTCCCCCCATTTTACAGATGAGAAGACAGAAGTAGATAGAGGCTAAATGGCCCAGGGTCACCTAGCTAGCACATGTCAAATTTAAGTTCCCCTGATTCTAGGGTCAATCTTTTATCCACTATTCCAGTTGCATCTATAACTCTGTCTGATATGATATTACCTTACATTTGTAAAACCCTTTATAAAAAGTTTTCCAAACATTTTCATGTACTCATTTGATCCTCACAACCCTGCAAAGTAGATAGAAGAAATTCTTAGTGTCCACATTTTATTGATGAGGATATGAGTCCAAAGGAGTCAAGCTCTCTTTTAAGATCATTTTTGAATTCTTCCAAGAGAGTTTTTTGAGTTGGAGACTAGTTCATATTCCCCTATCTGGAAGCATTTTGCTTTTAATATCCTCAGGGTTTGGGTTGTGTTCTTCTCTGTTTCTATAATAGTTCTCTATGGTCAGAGTTCTTTTTTGCTTATTTTTAAATGTTTTTGTCTGATCCTAAAGAAGGACAGATTATCCCCAAGCTTCCTCTACAGGGCAACAGGGCTGGTGATACTGCCAGCTTTCTCCCTATGCTGGATGGACTTTGTCAAGCCCCATCTGTTATGCTAGAGTTTGGGGGCTAGCTATTTGCCTTTTTTAGTTGCATTAGAAGTCTCACACCTAGTCACTTGGCTAGAACTGTCTAAGATTATATATTACAGATAGGTTGTCAGTCCAAACTAATGGAAAGAGAATCATCTCATATCAATAAAATAACTGGTTCCAACTTTTAATATGAATCCCAATGTCTAGCACAATGAATGATATATATTAGGTACCTAATCACAAATAACGTTCATGGAATGAATCACATGCTTTATTTTGCCTAGCTCAGTACAATTACCAACGGAATATGACCTTGGAATTGGGAAAATATGAGTTTAAGTCTTGTCTCTAAAGTATATTATCTATGTGGCTATGTGCATCACAAAGTAATAATTATTATTTTTAATAATAATTATTGTGAACAATAATAGTTACCATTTACATAGCACTTTAAAGTTTGCGAAGCACTTTACAAATATCTCATTTGTCCACACAACAATCCAGAGAAATAGGTGGGGAAATTAAGACATTAACTGACTCACCTAGGGTTACACAGCTAGTAAATATCCTAGACTGAATTTGAACCCAAAGTTGTCCTGACTCTAAGTCCAGTGCTCTAATCATGATTCCTCTTGGTTATTTCATTTAGTCTCCTAATATCATTAAAGAAATTTCTAAAATTATAAATTAAAGGAGAATTACTGATCTTCCTTAGTGGAAGGAGTTTCCATAATAAGAATCCCCTGGTCTACTAAAATTATAGGTTCTGATCTCACCAAAGAGGACCTCGCCCATTAGCCCTGTTGTTATGGTGCAAACAAAGTCAAGATTACTTTTAATAGGGGATTTTTTTTCTTTTGTTTGAAGGCTTCCTCAGTACTAATCACACCAAGGAATGACAGAGCTTGTTCTCTGAGGACCAGACATTACTCTGGGTTTTTCACATATGACCTACGTTAACCTTCTTGGCTATCCTACCAGACTTTGAGACAGAGAAATTGGGCATACTAATGAATTACACAGTTAGGAACAATGGAATCAGTTCCTTGGCAAGAAAAGTGGTAGGAAAAGTATCTTCTCTCCAATAAATTATCAAGTAGATTATTTCTAATTTTATTTCTTTCTCACTATAGGGCAGGATCTTTATTTTTGGTTAATTAAATAGACCAAATATGATTGTAACTCAGGAAGGACTCATCCTTAGCTAACTCCTTTTCAATTCTTGCCTCAAGATCTGGAATAAGAGAATTAAGGGGGAAAAGGTAGAATCTGACTCCCCATGAAACTTTGGAGCTGTTTTGTGGTTCACTTGAGAAATGACTACAATGCAGGCTCAAGTAGAACCTTGAAACAATAGGCATTGCTAACCAGATTTCCCAGGTAGCTGGTTGGGGTTTGGTTTCAAGGTTATATTACATTAATATTGGGGCTAGACAAAATCAGACATCAGACAGATCTGTTTCCCTAGAAGTATTCATTCATCCAATAGACATTTATTAAATACCACTGGGAATAAAATACTGGGATAGGGACTCTGGTCCCTATAATTAAATCAATTCATATAATTCATGGCTATCTGTCAATTTCTGGTGGCTTTCATATCATTTCTCTCTTATCCCTCTTCCCTTTCTGCCCACTTATCTTCCATCTCCTTGTCTGCCTCTCTAACAAAACCATACTTTAGCAAGAGAAGGTTGTTGGAACCTTGTGGTAAAGGTGACTTCCAGGTTTAAAATGTTTCTGGGGAATGGCAAAGACGTCCAGAGAGGAATACAAGGAAGCTGAGGGATCTTCTAGCATAAGAAGGGTGTTGGAGCATGGAGCAAGATTATAAGATATAAAAATTTTCCTATCAGAGCTATGTAATAGTAGAATAGGCTGACTCGGGAAGAAATGTTTTCTCCTTCACTAAAGGTCTTCATGCTATTTTGGGTTGATCGCATTTAGATATATTATAAAAGAAATATTTTTCAGGCATGGGTTACTGAAGTGGTCACTGAAGTCTCTTCAAAGTCTGAAATGCTTTGATTCTGTAACTTTATAATCCTCACCTCATCACTAATTCCTGAAATCTTTTTTCTTTTCACTTCATCCAAACACCAATTCTTGTAGGTTCTTCCTTTATAATGTCCCATACATTTCTGTCTACCAGCAGCACAAGCGCAGGCTTTCACTAGCTCACTAATGAGATCACCATAATAGCTTCTTTATTGCTCCCATCTTTGGAGCCTTCCTTCTCCAACCCTTCTGCCATGTTGTATGACTGAGCCATCAGATTAAATGTTATTTTCACCATGTCACTCTCCTAGTCAAAAACCATCACTAGTTCTCTTCTGCTGGAAAGGGGAGAGAGAAGAAGAGAGTGAGGGGAAAAGAGAAGAAAGGGAAGAGAGAAGAGGGAAGTAAAGGGGAGGAGAGAAAAAATGGAGGATGAGCAGAAGAGAGGAAGGAGATAAGATAGGAAAGGAGAAGGAAATGGAGGGAGGGAAAAAAGGCATAGAGCGGGGGGAGAAGAAGTCTGAATCATTTAACCTGGCCATTTAAGATTTCAAAATTAGGCTTCAAGTTGTTTTTCCAACATTGCCCCACATTGTAGCACCACACAAAACTTCATTCCAACAATGCCAATTGGTTTGCTGTTCCCTAAACATCTTTGTTTGTACTCTCTTCCCACCCTCACCCCTAGTCTAGAATTCCTTCATTCTTTTAGAGTGTGATAGGATGGAAAGAATTGGATTTGGACCCACATGTGCCAAAATGTTTATGGCAGCCCTTTTTGTAGTAGCAAGAAACTGGAAACTGAATGGATGCCCATCAGTTGGAGAATGGCTGAATAAACTATAGTATATGAATGTCATGGAATATTATTGTTCTATAAGAAACAACTAGCAGGATTATTTCAGAGAGGCCTGGAGAGACTTGCATGAACTGATGCTGAGTGAAATGAGCAGAACCAGGAGATCATTATGCACGGCAACAAGACTAAATGATGATCAATTCTGATGGACATGACTCTCTTCAACAATGAGATGATTTAAACCACTTCCAATTGTTCAATGATGAAAAGAGCCATATACGCCCAGAGAGAGGCCTGTGGAAACTGAGTGTGGACCATAACATAGCATTTTAATTTTTTCTGTTGTTGTTTGCTTGTGTTTTGTTTTCTTTCCCAGATTTTTTTTTCCTTCTTAATCCATTTTTTCTTATGTGGCAAGATAACTGTATAGATATGTATACATATATTAGATTTAACATATATTTTAACATATTTAACATGTATTAGACTACCTGCCATCCAGGGGAGGGGGTGGGGGAAGGAGGGGAAAATTTAGAAAAGAAGGTTTTGCAAGGGTCAGTGTTGAAAAATTACCCACGCATATGTCTTATAAATAAAAAGCTTTAATAATAATAATAAAAAGAATTGGATTTGGAATCTGAAGACCTAGGTTTTTGGTACTGAATCTGCCATGCTTTAGCTGTGCAACCTTATATTAGATTTTTTAACTTCTATGAACATATTTTCTCATTAGTAAAATGGGAATCATGGTGGTGACACTAAAATCCCACGTTTGCTATGAAAATCCATTAAGATATATTTGTTAAAGTATGGCTTATACTCATGTAACCCATAAAATACTAAATATAAAATCATTTTGTTGTCATTGTTATTGATTATTATCATTGTCATTGATCCATACTTTAAATGTCTACCTCCTCTGGGAAATCTTTACTGATCTAACTTCTGATTTCAAAGGAACAAAGAAACATAGAAGGGATCTTGCCTGGGATTGGGGTGGAGGAGCAGTTACCTATTCCAATCTACAACCATTACAGCAGTCACCTCAATCATATCTTGATAGCTCATCATCCAGACTCTGCAGGAACATTTTTGATAATGAAGAGCTCACCATAGTACTATTCCTATACTACATATTTGGTACTTAATTATATACCGTTTTAGCTCTTTGGAACTACTGTCTTTGCATTGATACTTAACTTTTCCAGGTTTCTGGAATATCAGCACATTTCCTGGTAAAATATTAAGTCCATGAAATTAGGGACATCTCTTTCTCCCAGAATCCTCTCTTCTCCAAAGTAAACATCCCTAGTTCCTTCAATTAATTCTCATATGATATGAAATCAAGACTTTTTGCCATTGTAGTTGTCCATTCTCTAGGTTACTTGCATCCATTCTAAAAGACAGTGCACAGAATTGAACACAAAACTCCAGATGTAGTCTGATTCTTGCAGAGTACAATAATCTAATTCCTAGATCCCAGGCTTCTCTTGATAAAGCCCCAAATTCCATTGGCCTTCCTGATTGCCATAGACCTTCTTGACTACCACAAAACTGACACACTGAGATTGCAGTCTTTTAAATTTATAGATCCTCATATGAATCATTGTTTGACCATTCCTCTCCCATCTGATACTTCTGAAGTTGAGTGTTTGTGTTGTACACAAGTGTAAGATTTGGCTTAACTCTATTAAATTTCATCTTATTAGATTCAGTCCCATACTCTAGTATATTGAGGTACTTTTTGAATACAAAATTCTATTACATTGTATGCTAGATAACTTTTCCAGTTCTGTGTTATCTGTGCCTAAATCCAAATCACTGATGAATATGTTAAACTATTTGTTGACTACATCTGTGAATGACTTGCCCAAGCATAATACTTTGCAAACTCAAAGGAAGAAAAGAATGAAACGTACATTTATTTTATGCTTACTATGTACCAGATACTATGCTAAACTTTAGATTATGGAAATATTATCTCATGTAATCCTATCAATACCCCTAAAGTAGATATTATTATTCCCATTTTATACTTGAACCAGGCAAATAGAGGTTAAGTGACTTAACACACCATTAAGAGTAGGGAGTCTTCTTCAAAAGTTGATGTCAGTGAAACATAAAAAGAGCATACTAGAAGAATACTAGGAAAATTGGGCCTAGTTATTAGCTTGCAAATGTGTTCTGTATTTCCTGACACATTTCCAATGAAAAATAATTAGGGTACCAGTGGATGTAGTTAAGCTGCTTCCTGTGTATGTCAATAATCTCTAAATCCTCATTTTGAAACTTCAAAGGTCCATTTGGATTCTTGGAATTAGTTGAGTCCAGACTGTTTCCAAGGATCTGTCAATAACAAAGAGATGGTTGATGAATTTTACAGAAATGACACTGACATTTCTTTCATATGTTTTAATTGCCATCGTAACCAGACAACACTTATCAGTGACTAACATGGCAAAATGTGGGTGGGGTTCAACAAGAGCCTTCCAGGCAAATGCCACATGGATTCGGTGCTTTCCATTTCTGCTCCTTGGCTTTGTAAGTTAAATAAGGCATAGGTTTGTGTTTCCTGTAACACTATTCTGACCCTGTGGTTCTCATTTAGAGATAATCAATCAGTTTCATAAGCCCCTGTCTCCCACTATACCACACACTGACCATTTCCAGTCTTCCTGATCTATATCTTGCCACTGGATCCAGATGACTCTGGAGGAGAAAGAGAGACTGGTGACCTTGCACAGCCCACTCTTATTTAAATCCAATTCATTAGTATTATTTGGCTTCACTGCTCTGATGTTATGGTCCTCTTCAAGAACAAAAAACAAATAATAGCATCTCCCACTTATGAAGGGCACTCCCACGCTTAGTCTGGCACACATTTTGTGACAAACTCCAAGGTACCATATGGAGGAACCTTATTCAACATGGATTTGTTTTATCTTATGGCCACAAATGGTGGTCATATTCTCCAGGAACACAGAATTATATAAACCTCATTAAACAAAGTATTTCTCTCTCTGGTCACTAAATATTCCTCTCCTGGTTCTGAATTCCAATCTATTCTGCCCTGGAAATGTTTCCCTTCATTCTTTTCCTGGAGTTCTTAATGACTTCAGACCCTGGAAGATTTTCATTCATCCTTATTCCAAATCATTGCTTTCTTTCTTATCTAAAACACATTCAGAGCAGATAAAGTTACCTCTATCTATTAGAAAAGCCTAATTTGTTTTTTAATTAAAGCTTTTTATTTACAGAACATATGAGTGATTTTACTACATTGACCTTTGCAAAATTTTTTTTGTTCCAAATTTTTCCCCTCCTTCCCCCCACCCCCACCCCAGATGACAGGTATCTAATACATGTTAAATATGTTAAATTATATGACAAATCTAATATATGTATACATACCTATATAGTTATCTTACTGCACAAGAAAAATCAGATCTAAAAAGAGAAAAAAAAAACCAACCTAAAAAGGAAAACAAAATGTAAGCAAATATTGCTTGTAAGCTCCACTCTGGAGCTAGAGGCTTTATTCCAAGTGCACGGAACTAATCTTTATTTCTGGCCAGTTTTGAATCTTTTCACAAGAATAGTTTCATGGATTTGAGGCTGGAGAGATTACATAGAGGTCTCTAATACAACCCCCTCATTTTAAATAGAAAGAAAAAAGGCCAGAAAGATTATTCAACTTGCCTAAAGTCACACTGTAGTAGCTAGGGACAGAGGCTGGACTTGAGCCCATTGCTCTTTTCCCAGTCAATAACTGTTCAATCAGTTCAGTCATATCAGTCTCTCTGTGATCTTATCTGGGATTTTCTTAGCAAAGGTACCAGAATGATTTGCCATTTTCTTCTCTGGCTCACTTTACAGGATGAGGAAACTTTGGCTTACATGTTTAAATGACTTGCCTGAGGTTACACAGCTAGGAAGTGTCTTAGGCAAGATTTGAACTTAAAAAGTTGAATCTTCCTGACTGCAGGTCCTTCTCTCTACTGGCACTCAGCTTTTAGCAAGTATTTTTCAAGATCCTGTTATATACCAAACACTGTATCAGGTGCTGAAGACACAAAAATGAAGATTGAAGCAACATGTGTGTATATACATATACAAAATAAATTCAAATAGTTGGGGCAGATTAGACTTGAACCCAGAGCCTCTGACTCCAAACTTAGTGTTCCTTTTCCACTCAATCATCAAGCATTTATGGGCACTTTAAATGGGCCAGGCACTGTGCCAAATCCAAATTTTAAAAAGCAGTCCCCGCTTTCAAGGAGCTTACCATCTAATGGGAGAGAACTTCTGTATAAAAAGGTACGCATAAGTATCAAGTTTTGTCAATTTTGTTTCCCCAAGATATCTTTCATTTGCCATTCTTCCATACACGTGACTACCACCCTACTTAATACTTTCATGTCTACTTGACTATTGTTATAGCTTTCTCACTTGTCTCCCTGCCTCCAGTCAATCTCCAATCTATCCTTCAGA
>JAJPUD010006141.1:73790-122478 GCA_023553655.1 Myrmecobius fasciatus | reverse complement strand
AAAAAAAAAAAAAAAAAAAAAAAAAAAAAAACAGTTAAGGAACTAAATACCATGACATGAGCATTGATTGAAAAAATTATGGGCATCTGTCCTAGAAAGGAGAAGAGTTAGAGGGATATGATTACTGCCTTGAAGTATCTTGAAGAGATATTATGAAATCAAAAGATTAGTTACTCTGCTAGCTCCAGAGGGAAGATTTCTGGGAGCAATACAATGAAGTGGAGTAGAAGATTTAGCCTTGATGTAAACTTTCAATCATTAGAGCAACATTTTAGAACATTTAGAAATATTAGAGAACATTTAATCAAAAGTAAAATGAACTGCCTTATAAAGTGTGTTTCTCCTTGGAGCAAATTTTGAAGGCTAAATGGTCACTTTCTGTTATAGAGTCAATAGAGGTTGAAGCTTTTGAGGTCTCTTCTGACTCTAAAGATCTATAATTCTCTTACATCGAATTATTCTTGGAAGATTCATTGTCACTAGGACTTAAGGGTATATCCTAGTTTTATTTTTGTTAGTCTGAGATTTGGGCATAGAGTGACTACAGAAATGTCATGACCCAAGACCTCTTGGAAATATGGTCAGATCAAGATAGCTCCACATCGGAAAACCTTCTGCTGAAATTTCCATGTATCAGTTCTTCCTATCTTTTAGTATTGCCAACTTGGAACAAGATGTGAGAGTAAGTTGGCTCCAGCTTGGGGGAATTTTCCATGCCAGGTTCAAATGTTGTTCTCTTTCCTGTAATAGTATCTTTAATTTTCTCAGTTCTCACGTGTAAGGGATGACTTGATATCTTCATCTTGCCTTGCTCTATATCTTTGTACAAGTCAGTAATTCAACAACTATTTACTGAGCCTCAAGTATGTTCATTGCTCTATGTGAGGAACTGTGAGTTATAGAATGTTACATAAAATAGTGCCTATGCCTTCAAACACTTTGCAGTTTAATCAGAAAGGTAAAATACACAGCATAGTCCTGTAGGGATAGCTCTTCCAGGGAAGAAACAGGAGGACCCTTAAAAGCATTATCAGAAATGTGCCCAATTAACTCTCACCTTTACAGAGTTCTGTGAAGTTTATAAAGTGCTTTCTGAATAAAAGCTCTGTGAGTTCTACAGAAAATCCATTTAACTTATGAAAAAAAAAATGATGTTCACAGAGAGAAAGTGATTTACCCTAAATAAGTGAGCAAGACAGCAAGATTCACAACCCATGTCTTTGGACTCCATGTCTACTACATTAATGAGACTGAAGGCCAGTTTTCATCACATCATATTCCCATTGTGATCTGACCACCTCTACAATTCACTGTTTTGTTTTTTTTTTGCTCTTCTCACAGATCATCCAAAACAGTGATTTTCCCTCCCTTTCTACCTCCTTCCTTACTTCCTTCCCCTTTCCTCTCCCTCTTTCTCTTCTTCCCTTTGTTCTCCCACTCTCTCAATCTTCCTTCATTTCCTCTTTTTTCCTTCCTTTTTTCTATTCTTTTTCTTTCTTCCTTCCTTCTTTCCTTCTTTTCTTTTTCATTTTCCTTACAATTCATTATTCTTTGCACAATATTGTGGTATGTTGAAGTTTAAGTTGGCAGACTTCTCCACATTTTCTTCTAATCCCCAATCCCTCACTTTCTTTCTTTACTTCCCCAAAGTGGCAGGCAAGCTAGTATTTTTTTTCCTTCAAGGATCAGACTGTTATTAAGATCTTTTATTTTTATTCAGCTATGATGGTTTATACTAATAATTGCACTTTCCAAGGGAAGTGAACTGATGCTGGAGACCAAAGAGAATAGTGAATTTATTTATTTGTTAATAAATTTATTAATTTTCAAGTGGATATTTGAAGACAAAAAGCTAATGCCACATCTTACAAAACTTTGAGAACTATTGTTATGAAAGATCCTGTCTTGACTAAGAACAAAATCTGATAGAACCCTGGAGTCATATCCAGTAAGTAACAAGACTGGTAATAGAGACTCACCTACTAGTGGGTAAGCAGGAAAAAAATTCTCAGAACAGTCTGAGCAAAGAGCTTGAGTAAATGTAATGTTTACTAAATGTATCACAACAATGCTGAAAAGATCACAAGACTGAGCACCTCTAATCAACCAATTACAGAGTACAAAATCAGTTGATAAACATTTATTAAATGTCTACCATATGCCAATCACTGTGCCAAGTTCTGGGATACAAAAAGAGGCAAAACATAGTCCCTGTCCTCAAAGAGCTCTTTATCTGATGAAAAAGTTGCTGCTGTCACTGACCTTGATCTGTGGTTAATAATTGCTTGAATGGGAGGGAAATAGGGAATATTAAGTAGTGCTAACTGTGTTGTTGCCTAAGGAGGATTACTATATTTTAGCAAGATAGTATTGACAGCAGTTTATTACCTAGGAATAATATATAATAAACATGGCTTGAATTGAATACATATGTTTTTAACCAAAAACAATTATTGACACTTTTAAAAATCATTTTATTTCATTAATTTTTTGCTTTGAATTAATGACAGTGAAAATAAACATATTAGCAGGTCTGTAAATTATAGTTCTCTAATGGATATGGATGCAGATAGTACCTTGAACTTAAGTTAATTTATATAGGAGGACTCAGATGTGAGTGGAAGGAATTCTCATTTGTTCTACTTTGTGTTAGGCAATGTGTAAGATATATAAGTATGAAGTATAAAGGAAACACTACTAGTCTGCCTGGGCTGGTAAAAGTGTAGGAGGATCAGAAACTTGCAAAGGAAAGTTAAAATCAGGTTGAGGAGTTCTCTGAATAGCATAGCATGGCAAAGAGATTGAATTTTATCTTTCAGATAAGCACGAAACCATTGAAGGTTTTAGATCAAGTTGTATGTAGTGTAATTGGAAAAGGGTAAAGATTGGAGGTAAAGAAGCTCCTTAGGGAACTATTGTAATAGACCAAATATTGGCACTTTAGGACATCTCTAGTGACAGCTTTGGCAAAGAACATGTAATAAGGATTTTCAGTCCACTAATGGTACAAAAAAAAAGAACAATTCCCAAATTAGCTATCAAAGACATATGAAGGAAGCTGCTATCTGCATCCAGAGAAAGAACTGGTAAATAGAAGTATGTATAGAATAGTTTATTCACACACACACACACACACACAAAATCACACATACATATATATTGGTATCTAATGGTAACCATCTCTAGGGTGGGGATTGGGAAAAATTGCTTGATAACTTTAGTTTATATTTTAAAGGAATGATAAATATTATATAATAGATTATTCTACTATGTTATAAAAATGCTTTTTTATTTCTTAATTTCAGAATAAATAAATTTTTAAAAGTCAATAATACTGTTTTTTCTTCATATATAATAATAATTATTATGATAATGGTAGCAATAGCATCTTATATTACTTTAAGATCACAGTGATTTACACGAGTTATCTTATTTGATAATAATTATTATATATTATAATTCATGTCTCCTCAATACAGCTGAGAGAAAATAAAAAGCCACAGGATTCTTGTGGAATAGCCAGGGAACAAATAGCCAGAAAGAGGGAAAAAAAACAAAAACATTCAGACATAATATAATAATAACTCACATTTCTACAGTTTTGAGTTTATAAAGTACTTTCCTGACATCAACTCTGTGAGGTGGATAATGCAACTATTATTCTCTGCAATGTACATGTGGAAAACTGAGGCCTAGAAAGATTAAAAGACCTGATCGTGGTCACAATAGTTTAGTAAATGCAGGGGTTGACTGTGATCCTAGGCATCCTGATTTTGAGTCCAATGCATTTCTCATGATTCCCAACATTTTTAGCCTATATTTCTGTAAGTTCTTAACTCACTCCAGAATCAAATGGGAAAGTTGAGCTCCAATCCCTAGTTAGCAATCACTGTCTCTTTTCTTAGAATAGTCATACCCCTTTTCCAACACAATTGGCCAATGTATTGAATGAGTGACTAGAAGTGATGGTCAGAGGTTTTTCTCTCTGGAGAGGGCAATACTAATAAATTTTAAAGACTATATTTATAAATTTATTTTATTAATTAACTTCAAAGACTATTATATCTATATATGGCCCTTTACCTACCAGGTATATAAGTATTCGTTGAGTTAAATCAAATTTAAATAAATAATTTAGATATGAAAGTGCATTTGTTTAATTCCAACTGCAAAAGTAATCAAAATGAAATCGGCTATTTTTTAACATTGAGACCAAATTCTTATTCCACATAATTTTCTCTGATAGAATTATTGTAATCAGGAACATTTCGCAAATACACTCAAGACATTCACCTTAGCATTTATTTTCATTTTCTAAGAAGGAGTTTGAATAAAAAAAATGTTTTTAACATAAAAGGTCTCACAGGAGAGAGGCTACTTCTAAGCATAGAATTAAGAGCTTCCTAGAATTATGAAACCTGAGGTTTTTAGACAGGGAAACAACTCTTTGGTCACTGCCACTCCAAGATAATTTTTTAAAATCTCAGTTCTGGGAAGGATAAGAGCCCAACAGGATGTGGGAGTTGAAAGAATTTTTCTCAAAGCGGAGAGAGACAAAGAGAATGTGAATATGATAAAAGCTACATGTTAAGGCTCAGGCTTGGTTTAAGTCTCATGTATAATCAGATATTTGGAATTAATAGTCATTTATTCAAAGGTATCTATTTTGCTTTACAAGCAATGCCTTCTGTCTTTCAATCTCTTGGCTCCTTGCTTACTGTCTGCAAGCATGCTCATATATCCCCTCCTTAAAAACCCCTCACTTGATCTTACTCTTGTTATTAGTTATCATCCAATATCTCCCCTTCCTTTTTTGGCTAAGCTTCTTAGGAAAATCATCTCCACTAAGTGCTTCTGTTTTCTCTTCTCTCGTTCTCTTCTAAATCCTCAGCAATTTGGATTTCAGATTCATCATTTAATTAAAACTGCCTTATGCAAAGTTAATAATTATCAGTTGATGAATCCATAACTATTACCTAGTCCTTATACTGCTCGACCTCCACAGCACTGGACATTGTTGATCACCTTTTCCTCTTACTCTGATCTCTAGCATTTTGTGATATAGTTCTCTGCTGGTCCTCTTATCTAATTGATCTCTCTCAGTCTCCTTTGCTGGATCTCTGCCCACTAATTGTGGATGAGCCCCAAAGCTCTTATTTCTTTTCATTCTACATTGGTTTACTGAGTGATACCATCAGCTCCCATGGGTTCAATTATATCTCTATGGAGATGATTCCCAGATCTATTTATATGACAGTGTTTTTTTATAAGAAGCCTGTGCCAGTCACCCTGGCTCCTTCCTTCTGAGATTGTCTTTCATATACTCTGTATATATCCTAACATTTAGCAGAGTGCTGGCACATGGTAGGTGGTTGTTAAAAGGAGTCACCCTGGCTCCTTCCTTCCAAGATTGTCTTCCATCTACACTGTATATATCCTAACATTTAGCATAGTGCCAGCACATAGTAGGTAGTTGATGTTTATTGATTGATTGTATCTTCTTAGTTATCTTCCCCCTCCCTAAAATTATCAATTGAGATTCATTTTACTCAATCCATCTTAAGTAACTTCTAGAAATGGATATTTACTAAAGTGATAGAGTAGGAACATATTATAAGTCTATGACACACTCTCCCATAAGTACATATAGAATCTAGGAGATAACAGGGCCAGAAGGAGAAGTCTTTTTATTCTTAGATTCTCTCCAAATTTGTGCATTTTACCTTCTGTGATCATCAGTTTCCTTTGTTTTGTTATGATCTTTTCTTCCTTCATCCATAAATCTACCCATATCCTCTATTTTTTATTCATAAATCTAATTAATTTGTGATAGCATTTTTGTGTCTGTCATTCTCATTTGGTATTAATCTTGGTGTGTGTATGTATTTATAAATATAGATATAGATATATATCATGTGAAATGTTGGTCTATATCTAGTTTTTGACAGATTTTTTTCTAGTTTTCCCAATGGTTTTTGTCAGATAGTAAGTTCTTACTCCAACATGTAGATTAGCCAAACTCTAGACTATAGTATTCATTTTCTTCTTTGTTACATACTAAATCTATTGCACTGATTGATTTCCCATTAAATTAATATCAAATCATTTCAGATTTGATTACTGTTTTGTAATATAGTTTAAGATCTGATCCTAAAAGACTCCCTTCCTTTCCATTTTATTTTTATTATTTCCCTAGAGATTCAACATCTTGTTCCCTCAGATCAATTTTGTTATTTCTCTAGTTCTAAAAAACTAAAACTTTGATAATTTGGTATATCACTAAATAAGTAAAATAATTTAGCCAATATTGTTATTTTTATTATATTGGTTTTGCCTACTCAAAGTAATTTATATTTCTCCAATGACTTAGAGCTATATTTGTATAGTGCTTTATAGTTATATATACTTAGTCTTTCTGTGGATCTGGCAGGTCAGCTATCAAATATTTTATACAATGTGGTTATATTCTTTTTTTTTGAGGGAAGGAAATTGATTTTTTATTTTCAATTCCTAAACCAGTCAACAAAATAAATCCCTAGTTACTATACAAAGATTAGCCAATGACAAGAAGTGTATTGAATGATAATCTTTGTGTTATTGTACATCAGAGAATCCACGTCAGGAAGAAATCTTGCTAGAGATTTATACCAGGAATGCAGGCCTGGTTCAAAAGTAGGAAAACTATCAGCAAAATTGATCACGTCAACAACAAAATGAACAGAAATCACAATTGTAACCATAGATGCAGAAATAGCCCTAGACAAAATACAACACCCACTCCTATGAAAAACACCAGAGTACACATAAACAAATGGAGTGTTCCTGAACTTGGTAACTAGTATCTGTCCAAAATCACCAGCAAGCATCATCTACTATAATAGGGACAAGCTAAAAGCCTTTCCAGTACAATCGGGTGAAGCAAGGATGTCCACTATCAGAACCACTATTCACTGTTGCATCAGAAATGCCAACTGTAGTCACAAGAGAAAAAAAGAAATCAAAGCAATTGGAATAGGCAACGAGGAAACAAAACCATCACCCTTTACAGATGCCACGATGATACACCTAGAGAACCCCAGAACATCAACCAAAAAATGATCTCAAATAATTAACAACACTGAAATAAAGTTGAAACAATTAGCAAAGTTGCAGGATACAAAACAAATCCACATAAATCATCAGCATTTCCACAGATAACCCACAAAGTCCAGCAGGAAGAGACAGAAAGAGAAATTCCACCCAAAACAACTATAGACAAACAAAATGCCCAGGTGTCTACCTGCCAAGACAAACCGGGAACCAAACGAACTCATCTACAAAAGACTTTTCACACAAACAAAGCCAGACCTAAACGACTGGAGAAAACAGCCGCTAGAATGATACTTCTATCCAGACTAAGTTGTTCATTCGATACTACACCAATGAAACTACCAAAAAATCATTCCACAGAGCTAGAAGAAATAATTCAAGTATCTTGAAAAACAAAAGACCAAGAGTATCAGGCAGTTCCATAAACAAAAGTGAAGGAAAGGCCTTGGGCACCTAGGCCTTGCCAAGGCAGACCACATTCTTATTAGCCGCCTTCTACCATTGTCCACAAGTCAAGTACTGTAGTGATGGAGTTTTATCCTCTGTGACCACAGTCACAGCTCTCTCCTGGCCAGTTTCAACGAGCTCAGCCCAGGCCCTGGGCCGGGCGCCTGGAAGGTGCCAGGGCTCTGGAGAGACTCTCTATCCCAGCACCAAACCTGGCCCTGCCAAGCCCAGGCAGGGGAGCCTCCGATGTTTACCACCCGCAGAATTGTGAACAAGTCACTTGCCCTCCGTGGTGGCCCAGTCTCTCCGTTTGGGCATTGAAAGGGTTGGGGGATGAAGTCCCTGTCAACCTTAAACCTGGGATCTGGCCTCTGAACAGCCCTGAGAGCCTCCTAACAGGGCATCCTGCCTCCATCTTCTCCTTGCTCCGCTACCTCCTGCACCCCCTGCCAGAAGCATTCTTCTTAAGCAGAGCAATGGTCATGTCACTGGGGTGAGGGTGTGAAGTGCCCAGGGGCCATTCCCTCTGGCTCCAGGCTAGGCTCCCTGTCTGGGCCGGGCCTTCGTGCTCTGCAGAATGGGCTGGAAGGGAGAAGGATCCCAGCGGGGAAGAGGGCTTTCCTTTCTCTTCCTAGGAGAGGACTGACCTGGGAGCTGCAAGCACAGAACACCTCCCTGCACGTGGCACTCTCTACAATGTGGTTATATTCAATGGAATTTTTCTTTCTGTCTTTTACTACTGGATTTTGTTGTTAATAGACAAAAATGTTGGTGATTTATCTATTTATATTTTTATCCTGCAATTTTGCTGAAGTTATTGTTTCAATTAATTTTTGTTGAATCTCTAGGATTCTTGTAAAAAAGACATTATATCATTTGTAAAAAGTAATAACTCTATTTCTTCTCTACAGAGCTTTACCCCTCAAATTTTTTTTCTTATTGCTATGACTAGCATTTTGAGTATGATATTAAAAGTCATGGCAATGATATATACACCCCTGATTTAGCCTTAATCTTATTGAAAATGTCTCTAATTAATCTCCATTATATATGATCCTAGCTCACAATTATACTACTTACCATGTTGAATAATTTATATTACTTACCACTTTCAAATTATACTACTTAACCATATTTATTCCTATGAGTTTCACACACACGCACAGAAATCATTGCTGTAACTTGTTGCTTTTCCTATATCTGTTGATGTGATCATATAATTTTTGCTCTTGTTATTAACATGTTCTATTATATTGATAGTTTTCCTAATGTTGAATCAACCCTGAAGTCCTGATATAAATCTAACTTATCATATACTTAGCAATATATTGTCATATTTTCTTTGTTAACATTTTATTTTAAATTTTTGAATCAATATTTATTAAGAATATTGCATTATATGCTCATGGGTAGGACGAGCGAATATAATAAAAATGACAATACTACCCAAACTAATTTACTTATTTAGTGCCATACCAATCAAACTCCCAAGAAATTATCTTACAGATCTAGAAAAAATAGTAGCAAAGTTCATTTGGAAAAACAAAAGGTCTAGAATTTCAAGGGGATTAATGAAAAAAAAGGCTGAAGATGGTGGACTTGCTGTACCAGATCTAAAACTATATTATAAAGCAGCGGTCATCAAAACCATTTGGTACTGGCTAAGAAATAGAGTAGTCGATCAGTGGAATAGGATAGAATTACAAGACAAACTAGGCAATAACTATAGCAATTTGGTTTTTGATAAACCCAAAGACCCCAGCTTTTGGGATAAGTATTCATTATTTGACAAAAACTGCTGGGAAAACTGGAAACTAGTGTGGAAGAAATTAGGGCTTGACCCACATCTAACACCACATACCAAGATAAGATCTAAATGGGTTCATGATCTGGATATAAAGAGTGATTTTGTAAACAAGTTAGAGGAACATAATATAGTTTACCTCTCAGACCTGTGGAGATGGAATAAATTTATGTCCAAAGAAGAACTGGAACTTTTAATTGAAAACCAGATAGATAACTTTGACTATATTAAGTTAAAAAGTTTTTGTACAAACAAAATCAATGCAGACAAGATTAGGAGGGAAGCAATAAATTGGGAAATCATCTTTACATTTAAGGGTTCTGATAAAGGTCTCATTTCTAAAATATATAGAGAATTGTCTCATATTTATAAAAATTCAAGCCATTCTCCAATCAATAAATGGTCAAAGGATATGAACAGACAATTTTCAGAGGATGAAATTAAAACTATTTATAGTCATATGAAAAGGTGCTCCAAATCACTATTGATCAGAGAAATGCAAATCAAGACAACCCTGAGATACCACTTCACACCTGTCAGATTGGCTAAAATGACAGGAAAAGTTAATGATGAATGTTGAAGGGGTTGTGGGAGGGCTGGGACACTGATGCATTGTTGGTGGAGCTGTGAACGGATACAGCCATTCTGGAGAACAATTTGGAGCTATGCTCAAAAAGTTATCAAACTGTGCATACCCTTTGACCCAGCAGCATTTCTATTGGGCTTATATCCCAAAGAAATCATAAAGGAAGGAAAAGGCCCCACATGTGCAAGAATGTTTGTGGCAGCCCTTTTTGTAGTGGCTAGAAACTGGAAATTGAATAGATGCCCTTCAATTGGAGAATGGCTGAATAAATTATGGTATATGAATATTATGGAATATTATTGTTCTGTAAGAAATGACCAGCAAGATGATTTCAGAGAGGCCTGGAGAGACTTACATGAACTGATGCTGAGTGAAATGAGCAGAACCAGGAGATCATTATACACGGCAACAACAGTACTATATGATGATCAATTCTGATGGACATGGCTCTCTTCAACAATGAAATGTTTCAAACCACCTCCAATTGTTCACTGAAGAAAGCCATATACACCCAGAGAGAGGGATGCGAAATGTGGACTACAACATAACATTCTCATACTCCCTGATTGATGTTTGCTTACATTGTGTTTCCTTTATCTGATATATCGTTTGTGTAGATAAGATTTTTCTTGCACACCAATGATAAGTTTGGAAATATGTATACATATATTCGATTTGCCAATATTTTAACATAATTAACATGTAGTGGATATCCTGCCATCTAGGGGAGGGGTGGGGAGTTGGGGGGAAAAATTTGTAACGGAAAGCTATATAAGGGTTATTGTTGAAGAATTACCCACACATATGTTATGCAAATAAAATAAAAATTAAAAAAAAAGAATATTGCATTATAGTTTTCTTCTCTTTTTAAAAGGTTCTCCCCAGTTTAGGAAAGATGAAAAATTCAAGAGAGGAGAAAATGATTGAGAATGAAACGTGCTAGAAAAGTCAAAAGAGGGTAGAATCAAATAATACACAAATGGTTGGCCTTGGCAAGGAAACAAGCCTTTATCAGAGACAAAGGAAGAAAGGAAACTCTCCAGTACCAGTTATTTTAAAATGCACTCACCAAAAAAAAAAAAGTAAATGCTCACCAAATACAGAATGGTTAAGCAAATTATGGAATATGATGTAGGAAAATATTGTACTGTAAGAAATGATAAATAAAATGAATGCTGAGATGCAAATGAAGACTTTTATGGACTGATGCACAATTTTTAACAGAATCAGGATAAAAATGTGCACAATGACTATAACATTGTAAATGAAAAGTACAAAAAAAAAATAGTGCTATAAAATTATAATGACCAAGCTAGATCCTAAAGAATAGCAAAGAAAATATATCTTCTTCCTACTTCTGTGAAGTGATGAAAGACTATGTTTGTAAACAACAACATAGTCTATTGCTTGTCTACTTAGTTTTGTTGAACCTCCCCTCACCCCAACCTTCTTTCTCTTTGTTATTCTTAGCTGTAAAGCTTGTTCTTTGGGAAAGGGAAGAGGAAGAGTATGTGTGTGTGTGTGTATACACTTAATATACATACACACACATATAAGTCATGCAGCAGGCAGTTAATGTGACATAGTAAATAGAATGCTGAACCTGGAATCAGGAATACTCATCTTCCTGAATTCAAATTTGACCTCAGACACTTGTTAGCTGTGTGACTCTGGGCAAGTTGCTTAATCATATTTAACTTAGATTCTTCATCTGTAAAATAATTTGGAGAAGGGAATGGCAATCCACTCCAATATCTTGGCCAAGAAAACCCCAAATTGGGTCACAAAGTGTCAGACATGATTGAAACAAATAAACAACAAAAATATCATGTGAAAAAATTCTATTAAAATTCTTAAAAATCAAAAATGCTTAAAAAATAGACAAATTTAAAAATGCATAGTACAATAACTTTACAGTATTTTTATTTTTGTGTTTTTTAATTTATTTTAATATATAATTATTAATAGATAATAAAAGTATAATTTTTTTTTGGAATCATGTTGGGAGAGAAAAATCAGAACAAAAGGGAAAAACCATGGGAGAGAGAGAAAAAAAACAACAGAAAAAAGACGTGATCATAGCATGTGTTGACTTATATTCAATCTTCATTGTTCTTTTTCTGGATGCAGATGGTATTTTCTGTCTAAAGCCTAATGGGATTGCTTTGGTTCACTGAACCACTGAGAAGAACTAAATCTTTCATAATTGATCATCACACATTCTTACTGTTATAGCACACACTGTATTCCTGGTTCTGCTTGTTTAACTCAGCATCAATTTTTTTGTGTGAAAATCTTTGCAAGCCTTTCTAAAATCAGCTTGTTCATCATTTTTATCGAACAATAATACTCCATTATCTTCAAATACCACAACTTGTTCAACTGATGGGCATCTATTTATTTTATAATTCTTTGTTACTGCAAAAAGAGCTGCTACAAACATTTTTGCATGTGTGGGTCCTTTCCCCTCCTTTATAATTTCCTTGGAATATAGCCCAGTAGAGACACTGCTGGGACAAAGGGTATGCACAGTTTTATAGCTTTTGGGGCTTAGTTCCATATTGCTCTCCAGAATGTTTGGATCATTCACAACTCTATTAACAATGCATTAGTGACCAAGTTTTCCCATATCCCCTCCAACATTTATCATCATCTTTTCCTGTCATTTTAGTGCAGTATGAGGAATCTTGGTTCAAAATTATGTGTGTATGTATTTATATGTATGTTTATGATATATACCTACATAGATACTAATAGATACTCAAGATTCCATTTCTTCCTATCCTAGTTAGCTAACTCTTCCAACTCTCCCTAACATTCTGGTCCTTCCCATCCTAAACTTTTCAAGTATTTGATTTTTCTTTATGGCTCCATTCAACATTTGAGTCCCATTCAATATTTGCATATAATAATTGTTTAATCAATTATTTCTTTCTGACCCCTGTAATAATTGCCATTGTTTTGGAAATGAAGCAGAAAGGGAAAAGTAAATCCATAGAGCAAACCCTATGAGGCAATGGCAGAAAGTGCCTCAAGGTGAGAACCCACAATTAATACCTTGGAAACTTTGATTACATAAAAAATACAGGGGAAAGAAAGAGAGAATCATAGGGATCACAAATCAAAGAAAGAGGATGTAAACAGAAAAATAAGATGGGTAATGAAGGGAGTGAGAGAAATCCACAAAAGAAATTGTAAAATTTCTTTTAATTGATTTAATTGAATTATAGGACAGCTTCAGTTATTTCTCTGTTACCCTGGTCCTTGAGAAACTAAAGTCCTTTCCAATGGTTCAGTGGGCATCAAGGCTTGCTTCAAACTATATTGGAACCACAAGCAGCAATGTGATAGCCTAAGGTGGCTGTTCTTTGTCCTGGGTTCTAAGGCTACAAATGTCTCTGAATGACTTTTATAGGCATTCAACCTACCTTAATTTTCCCAACTGTGTCTCCCTTATTTTAGAATTAACTAACTTTGTTCTAGGTCTCTGGGTCATTTCTTTGACATTTTCTGATTTTGTTTTCTCACGATTGCTCTCCCCAAGAGTGTCTGGAGTCCAAAACTATGTCAATCATACTGTTTCCTATTAGGTGATATCTAAGCCATCATGAACTAACACTTACCAAGCTCCTGATTAACACAGGAAATTCTTGAGATATACCAGGAAGAGCTCTCAATGATGCCAAACTGCTTGCTCCTTGACAATACAGACTTATCTTTTTAACATCAAGATTCTCTTCCAGTGCCATTATATGGCAGCAAATCCTGGAATAACAGATTTCAAAGAATCAAAATGTTAGAAGATATAAAGGAGAATGAAAAGATGCAAGGTGGTAATAAGTAAACTGCAATATTTTATAAGTGATGAAAAAAATTTCTGCAAAAAAGTGGCATAAGTAATAATATCAAAATAATATCAAAATATCAAAAACAATAACACAATCATAAGTGACTGAGGAGAAAAGTAAAGTGTTTTGTCCATTCCAGGTAGGCTGGAGGGATAACTATTTCCTCCCACTTCTCTATTTTTGCACAGGTTCCCTGCTGTTACAGAAATACTCCCTCTGCACTTCAAGGTCCATACTTATACTGCACAAGTATAACTATGAAGCCTTTCATGATTCCCTTCAGGTGTTAAAGCTGCTTCTAGAAATTAATTTTAATGCTGTATATATGTTGATCCACATAAACACTTTGAAAATAGAAACTATTTTTTAATCTTTGGATTCTTTCTGCCTAGCTCAGTGCCTTGCAATATTTTAAAAGTAATTTGTTGAATTAAATTACAGATGAGCTGGTCATGTAATAAGAATAAAGAATAATAAACGGAGGGGCAGCTAGGTGGCGCAGTGAATAGAGCACTAGCCCTGAAGTCAGAGGGACCTGAGTTCAAATCTAGTCTCAGACACTTAACATTCCCTAGCTGTGTGACCCTGGGCAAGTCACTTAACCCCAATTGCCTCAGCAAAAAAGCAAAATAAAATAAAATAATAATAATAAATGGATAATCCAAATGTTGTACTATTAAACATAAAATCATAAAAAGCCCAAGGAAGTCCTCTAGTGTATGGAAATAGATTTTCAATAGAAGAATTATAAAAAAGACAAGAGTTGCATAGGATGAAAGTAACAAAAGATTTGTAATCTCTCCTGGCAGAGGAAGCAGCTACTTCAATGAAATCAGATATGAACTAAAGTATTGCACTGTATTAGCAACACTCCTCTTCCTATTTTTTTTCCTCCTCTTAACTAGAATTTGCACAGTTCTTTAAGGTTTGCAAAATACTTTACAGATATTATCTCATTTAATTCTCCCCATAATGGAGGTAGGTATTGTTATTATTCCCATTTTACAGGTGGGAAAACCAATAAATAGAGACTAAGCATCTTCCTCAGAGTCACACAATTAGTAAGAGTCTGAATTAGGATTTGAATTTAGGTTTTACTGACTCTTAACTGTTTTGCCACCTAGTTGCCCCTTGTTCCTTAGATTTTACAATTTCTTTTGTGGATTTCTCTCACCCTCTTCATTACTCATCTTATTTTTCTGTTTACATCCTCTTTCTTTGATTTGTGATCCCTATGATTCTCTCTTCTTTTCCCCTGTATTTTTTATGTAATCAAAGTTTCCAAGGTATTGATTGTGGGTTCTCACCTTGAGGCACTTTCTGCCATTGCCTTATAGGGTTTGTTCTATGGATTTACTTTTCCCTTTCTGCTTCATTTCCGAAACAATGGCAATTATTACAGGGGTCAGAAAGATTGCTGCTCTGTAGTAAGGCCTCTTTTCCACCACATCCCTGATCATGCATCCTTCTACTGATTTCTATATTCTTATTGACTTCCTCCACTACATTTGCCCAGAAACTCCCTGTGTCCATGCTCTTGCACTCCTCCAGGTACCAGCTACCAGCTGTTTCCAGTGGTTCCAACATCCCTACCTCTTAGAACAAGCAAACTTTTCAAAAGCCAAATCCCCCAACCTTATCCAATGTACGATTCTCAAAAAAAATGGAATCTCCCTTACCTCTTTGCATTCATTAGTGGAACCCCCTTGCACCTCCAAAAAGTAAGACTTCCTTTTTGCCCCCTTTTTAATATCTCCTCCACTTCCATGTACTTGTAGCTTCTTCTCTTCTTCTGAGACCACAGGAGTCACTTTTCCCTCATTACTAGTCCTTGATTTGACCTTGGCATCTCACTATTCTCTAACCTCCCCTCATCCCTGCTTCAAGTATCCACCCCAAAGAAGCATTTATCTATAAGCAGAGTGTTGCCAGTTTCTATCCATAATAGAACAGCTTTTCTTCCTGTTCCTGATTTTCAACTAGCCTTCCAAGAAATTTGGATGAGATTGTGGTTTATCTCTTGCTTCCAGAGAGAGAACTATTAATTTTGGATATTTCTGAACATATTTGTTTGCACCTTGCTTGGATATATAAATTTCCTATAAAATTCACTATTTACAATCATCTTTTGAATAACTAGCATTTGGTGGGAAGGAATCAACTTCTTAAGAGATTCTGGCCAAGAAACTGAGCTTTGTACTGACCACTTGTGAACTAGCAATAATTAGGGTGTCATATATATATAGTCCTAGCTGTCCCTTATTGTTGAAGATCAAAGTATCCAGTCAAATGATCTGTTCTCCTGCTCTTCTCAAAGAAGGAAGTACAATCTCCCCCAGAGAGATGTAGGCCAGACTTCAGATCTCATCATAAATCACAAACTATATATTTAGAAATCCCATAAAACTATATACTTCTCATATGGGCAGCATATACTTTATATAGGTAATAAATATTTCCCTTTAGGAAACAAGACAGAAGCATTTTTGACTTGTTTCCTTTGGGAAGAGAAATGAGTCTATAGGAGCTAACTTACAAACTTTCAAGAAAGGTCATCCAAGTGAAAACATGAAATGCTGATTAACATAGTGTTGTCTCTTTTAGAATTCTGGCCAAGGAATGAGATGCACAAAATGGACAAGTCTTCAGGCCTCATCACTAGAGAAGCTTATAAATAGCAAAGAAAATGGGAAAAACAGGAAACAAAGAACAATTTGTAGCTGATCTGAGGAAGAAAAGCATATCAGAGATCATGAAATTTTCTCTAATGATAGTTAAAGTAGAAAGAGGCTAAGATAGCAGTAAAGAGAAAAGTACAATAATGATTAGAGAGCTGGCATGGACTTTGGTTAATGAGAACATGGTGTGCAAAGCATTAGGCTGGGAGTTGTCTGAATTTTTTTTATTCTAACAGTATTCCTCTATATGTTATTTCTTTAAATAATATGCTAGCATGGTCTTCCTTTTTTATGCAATTAAGAACAGTAAAGGATCATACTGATAACTACATGGAAAGTATTCAATATGAATCAGAAGAAAAGTTAAAGTGATAGATATTTAAGCTGTTAGCTTTTTATATGAACTTTGTCAAGTATAATTTCTCTCTGTCTCAATGACCCATAGATAGAATATAGTTATTTTATTCTGTTTGGCTTACAAGAGTCAGAGGTTTCTCAAAGCTCAATAGATGAGAGAAAGCAGAGAGTAATAGCTTAATGTGGTTTGATAGCAAAGCTATCCCTGTTCTCCTGAAGCTTGGAAGTAATAGTGAGCCATATGATGACAGAGGATATTTAGTCTTAGAGAAAAGAAAACTTTGATAGGGATGGAGACTTGATAGTTCCCTTCAAGATTTGAAGGGTTGTCACATGAAAGTAGTATTAGGCTTGCTTTACTTGGCCTAAGAAACAATTTAGGATTGATATAAGGAAAATCTTCAAAACAATTGGACCTGTCTAAAAGTAGAATCTGGTGCAGCTAGATGGTATAATGGATCAAGTGTTGGGCATGGAGTTAGAAAGACTCATATTTCTGAGTTCAAATCTGTCCTCAGACACTAGCTATGTGACCCTATTTGCCTTATTTACTTTATCTGTAAAATAAACTGGAAAAGGATACTCCAGTATCTTAGCAAAGAAAACTCCAAATGCAATCACGAAGAGTCAGACAAAACTGAAAATAACTGAATAGCAAAAACAAAAGTAGATTTGTAAGGATTAAATGGAAATAGAAAGGAATATATCTTTTCTCAGCTTTTCATGGTGGCTTTACAAAGATTAACCATATGTTAGTATCTAAAATTTTATAGTTAAAAGCAGAAATATGAAAAATATCCCTTTCAAGATCATAATGCAGTCAAAATTATATTTAATGAGGAACCAAGGAAACAAAGATTAAAAACGAATTGAAAATTGAACAACCTAATCTTAAAGACTGAATGGGATAAAGAACAAATAATAGAAATAATCATTTCATTAAAAAGACTTACAATGAGACGATATGGCAAAATTTATGGGATACAACAAAAGTATGATTAGAAAAAAATTTGCCTCTCTAAATGCTTACTTAAATTTAAAAAAGAGAAAAAAAAGACTAATGAATTGGGTGTACAATTATTAAAAATTAGAAAAAGAATAAATTTAAAGTCTCCAATTAAACATTACACTGGAAATTCTAAAAATTAAGGGTGACATTAATAAAATTAAAAGTAAAAAAACCATTGAATTAATAAATAAAACTAGGAGTCAGTTTAGGGGGGGAAAGTAAACAGTTGGTTAATTTGATCTTAAAGAGAGAAAATCAAATGACTAGTATCAAAAATGAAAAGGATGAATATATCACTAACAAAGATGAAATTAAAGCAATTATAAACAATTAATTTGCTCAATTTGTGCCAAAACATTTAACAATTTAAATGAAATGGAAAAATATTTATATATATTTAAATATATTTATAAAAATATAAATTGCTTAGATTAATAGAAGAAAAGTAGAATTGTGGCAGAGAAAAGTCAGACAGACACAGGCCCTAAAAGCTCATCATTGAGCTAAGTGGAAGGGGAACCATACTAGGGTTTTATGATGACAGAAAGGACATTTAGGGCCAGGTATTGTGTTCTGCTTGTAAGCTTCATTACTCTCTCATTCTACTATGGATGGTTTGCATATTGATAGGAGAATATGCTCCAGATTTTGTGGGTAATGTTTGGTACCAATTGTCCTCACTATATTCACTCACCTAAGTAAATGTCTTTGATGAAAAGTAATTGAAGCTGCCGATTGATTGTAAAGGGGGCTTATACTGATTCACCAGTTTTGAGTTTTCAAAGTAATGTATAGATTTTTTTTTAAATGGCATGAAATGGAGATTTAGTTTTATATACAATCTGTACATGGAAATGAACTTGGAGGATAGGGTAGGGGGATAGGTAGGTTAAGTTTAAAATAAAATTTATATTGGAAAAATTATTCCACAATATTCTAAAGTACTACATGTGAGATTGACTGGCTTCCCTCTGCTTCTCCATTACAAATTTTAAGGTGAAGAAGTCACTTCTCCCCATTTTTCCTTTCATTTCCTTTGTAACAACCAATTCCTTCTTATAAGAATCAGATGTAGAAGTTATTCTTTACCTTCTTATGTAAAAAATTATAAGAATGTATTAATTGCTATAACTTAGTCAGAGATGTGAAATCCTATAGATATCTTTATAAATGAAGTCCCCCCCCCCCGGTCACAACTAAATCATGCCTCTGTGTGAGCCATGTGATTTCTTTCCCAAAAGCTTCTTTCTGACTGGGTTGTTGATAGAAAAGTATAATCAAATGCTAATAGCCTTTCTTTTTCTCCTTCCTTTGACCCTTATCCATATGCTCTCCACCATCTTTTCCCTCCCTAATTACTGGATTTTTCTCATGTGAGCATATCTTAATACATGATACTGTTCTGCACCTATGCCCCTAACAACTTTTTATTTAACCTGTTCCTTTGAATAAGGCATCCTCTTCCAATCACAAAGTTTCAGTGATTCTTATGAGCTCAAGTTGCATTTGTTGTTTTTCAGTTGTCTTATTCTACATGACCTCAGAGACATTATCCATAAGGGTTTTTTGGGCAAAGACACTGGACTTTGCCATTTCTTTCTCCAGTATGTCCACATTTTATAGATGAGATAAAATGACTTATCCAAGCTCACATCGCTAATAAATGTCTGGACTTGACTGTAGATTTTCCTGACTCCAGGTCTGGTACTCAATTCACTGTATCACCAGCTACCCCCAAGTTGCCTTAAAATCTTGGTTTCTCCTTGCCTATTAATTAAGTTTGTGTATTTATATTTAAATATCTGAAGCCATGGGTTTTGTCTGTAGCACTTTAATCTTGTCTCCTGTGAATTTCTATTTCTATTTCTAACTTCCTCTATTGATATTGATTGTAGCTACTCTGTTTATCCCTAGCTAAGGACTCATCATTATTATATTTTAAAGCATGCAGCAGAAATCCAAATCCTATTTTCAATTACCATCTTTTTATTCTTCAGTTCTGCCTTTCTCTTCTCCAGAGTCCTTGCCTTTTTCATAGTAATGATGAAAATGCCATCTACAAAACAAATGGTTTTTTTGTTTTTTCCTCTAGACTTTAGTCTTGCTATGATTCCTAGATTCCTTCTGACAGTATAATTTGTCTCAAGTACATATCATAGGATATCACCAGAAGTATATAGTATTAATTTGATCTGATAAGTTTTTGGAAGTTCTCTTTCAACTCCTGGATGGTTGTATCAGGAAGATAGCAAGTCCTTCTATTGTTATCATAAGGCCAACAAGTAGTTGCCTCAGAAGCTCTCAGGAAGAAGTCTAATGGCTATTACTTGTCTCTTCTTCTGAATGCTTTTGCACTTGCCAATACCTGTGAATACCGACCATCATTCCTTTGACAGGTAGCTACTTCTTTTCCAGAGGGTACAGCTCCCTCTTTTTCAGGAAGAATCTGTTGCTCACTGTCAAATGTTTAATGATTCATCTTCATCTCTTCTTACTCACTCTCCCCAAACCCTGACACAGGTCAGAATCCATCACTACCTCAAATGCTATTTTTCCCGACTTGTTTTCATGTTGAAGCTTCTGTTTTCTTTCCTAGTAGGAGACTGTCATAAAAAAAAAAAGAGTAAAGGACTTATATGTACAAAAATATTTATAGCAAGGAATTTTTGTAATGGCAAGGAATTGGAAATAGAGAAGATGCCCATCAACTGGGAAATGACTGAACAAGTTGTAATATATGAATGTAATGAAATACTATCATGCTTTATATATGAAATGAGGAGCAGGCAGATATCAGAAAAACCTGAAATGCAAAAACATGAACTGATGCAAAGTGAAATGAACAGAACCAGAAAATTGTATGCAGGAATAGCAATATGGTATGATGATCAACTATGAATAATTTAGACCTTTTCAGCAATACAGGGATTCAAGATAGCATTAAAGAACCCATGGAAATTGCTATCTACATCCACAGGAAGAATTGATGGAGTCTAGATCAAAGCATACTATTTTCAGTTTACTTTTTTCCTGCTTTTTTCCCCTTTTTGGTCTGTTTCTCCTTTCACAAGAGTAATATATGTTTCACATGATTGCACATATGTAACCTATATCAAATTGTTTACTGTTTTAGGGATGTGAGAGGTGTAGGAAAGGAATAAAATTTGTAACTCAACATTTTTAAAATGTTAAATTGTCTTTACATGTACTTGGAAAAAACAAAATACTCTGGGGTTTTTTAAGATCATTGTCTGATATCTCTTTTATATTCATGTACATTTCATATCCCTTCAGCATAACAGAAGGCGGGGACTATCACATTTCTATAAGTCAAGAACTACTGAGAATATATTATTGTACTTTACTGAGATAAGTATTGTGTGAGATATAAAAAGCAATGACAGTTTATGGCTTAACTGAAATTACCTCTATGAGTTCTAAGGCAGCAATCAGCAAAAGTGTACAAATACTACACCTAATACTGTGAGTTTCCTGACCTTTTAAGTCAGCACAATGAAATTTTCCCCTCTTCTTGACTTCTGAGCCAGCCATGATATAAAAGATATGGATTATGAATTGAATAAACATGAATTTTTTCTTGAGAGAAATGGGAAGTTATATAAAATTTCTGCAAACATCTCAATATGCTTCCTCCTTCCCCAAAGTTTACGAATCAACATTTTTAGGTAGAAACTTTAGGCAAGAAACTAATTCCATGGGGGCTTAGGTCATATTTTCTTCATTGTTGCCTGACAATGGCAGGGAATACTGACGTGGAAAATTAATTGAATGATTAACTTTTACCCTATCCCTCCTCAAAAGTGTTTTGCTTCTGTCTACCCAATTTGCCCTCCATTCTATCACCCTCACCCCTTTTCTTATCCCCTTTCTTTCCTACTTTCTTGTAGGGTAAGACAGATTTCTATACCCAATTAAGTGTGTTATTTCCTCTTTGAGCTAATTCTGATAAGAGCAAATTTCACTGACTCTCCTTTACCTGTTTCTCTTCCCCTCCACTGTAAAAGCTTTTACTTGCCTTTTCTTTGTGAAATAATTTACTCCATTCTACTTTTCCCTTTTTCTCCTAAAACATTCCTCTCATGCTTTTATTTTTTATATTTTATCCCTTCACATTCAATTCATACCTCTGTCATCCATCCATATTCCTTTTAATTGCCCTAATGAGAAAGTTCTCATGAATTACAAGTATTATCTTCCCATGTATCAATGTAAACAGTTTAACCTTATTAGGACCCTTTTGATTTCTCTTTCCTGTTTACCTTCTTATGCTTATCTTTAGTTTTGTATTTAGAAGTCAAAATTTCTATTCAGCTCTGGTCTTTTCATGGAGAATGCTTGAAAGTTCTCTATTTTATTAAATACCCATTTCCCCCACCCACCACCCCAAGGATTATACTTAAATTTGCTGGATAGATGATTCTTGGTTATAATCCGAACTTCTTTGCCCTCCAAAATATCATACTTCAAGCCCTCTCACCCTTTAATGAAGGTGCTAATTCTTATGTTATCCTGATTATGACTCCATGATACTTGAATTGTTACTTTATGACTACTTACAATATTTTTTCCTTGACCTGGGAGCTCTGGAATTTGGCCATAACATTCCTGGAAGTTGGGGATCTCTTTCAATAGATCAGTGAATATTTTCCCATTTTTATTTTAACCTATAGTTCTAGAATATCAGAGCTTCCCTTGATGATGTCTTGGAAAGATGTCTAGGGTATTTTGTTTTGGATTTTTTTTTTTTTTTATCATAGCATTCAGGTCATCTTAAATTATCCCTTTCAGGATTTATTTTCCAGGTTATTTTTCCAATGAAATATTTGTCTTCTATTTTTTTTATTCTTTTGACTTGTTTTTATTGTTTCTTAATTTCTCATAATTAGTTTCCATTTGCTTAATTCTAGTTTTTAAGGAATTTTCTTCAGTGAGTTTTTGTTTCCTCTTTTTCCATTTGGCCTAATTTGTTTTTAAGGTCTTATTTTCTTCAGTATTCAGTGTGTGTGTGTGTGTGTGTGTGTGTGTGTGTGTGTGTGTGTGTGTGTGTCCCCTTTACCAAGGTATTGACTTTTTTTTCATAGTTTTCTTGCATCACTCTCATTTCTCTTACAATTTTTCCTTTACCTCTCTCCATTTTCATAATCTTTTTTGAGTTTTTCCACAGGCCAAGACCAATTCATAGTCTTGACGTTTTTAGATGTAGGATCTTTGACTTTTTCTGAATGCTTATTTTGATTTTCCTTGTCACCATAGTAACTTTCTGTGGTCAGAATTTTTTCTGTTGTTTGCTCACTTC
Source organism: Myrmecobius fasciatus (assembly GCA_023553655.1). NCBI lineage: Eukaryota > Metazoa > Chordata > Mammalia > Dasyuromorphia > Myrmecobiidae > Myrmecobius > Myrmecobius fasciatus. The sequence continues at coordinate 99,343 of JAJPUD010006141.1, read as the reverse complement.
CCCAGCCTACTACTTAACTTTTTAATTCTTTATTAAAGTAGGGCTCTGCTTCCAGGATGAAGGGTGGCACTTTTCCAAATTTCAGGGGTTTTGTGCAGCTATTTTCTGAAATACTTCTAGGGATATGAATCAGATAAGTTATCTTGATTATCTTCCCTGTATCTAATATCTCTTCCAATCGGTCCTCTACATAAATTAATATTCTTAAAAATCTTTAGTGGTTCTCTATCACATAAAGGAATACAAACTCGAGCTTGATGTCTGAAGGCCTTTACAATTTGGCCCTCAAATTCCTGACCCTCCTACTCTCTTCTCCAATTATTTCCCATAACTTTCTATCTATTCTATATTTGCTCTGTACTTTGCATTTGTGTCATGATTTGTTTTTCATTTTCTGATCTTATGTTGCGCCTGAGTTGAATTTAAGTGAGGTTAAAACGCCTATCAGCCTCATTCTCTCCTCCAGTCATTGAAATGCAGTGGCAGGACAAAAATCAGGACTGGCCATGGCTCAGATGTCCAAGCTCTAAGTTATATATTTTTATCTGCCCATTCCACTGGGGAGTCTTCATATGTGCTGAGAGTAGACATCCCATTGATAGGTTTGAGGCTTGTCAGATGCGCTCTACCTGGTTTAGTTCTGCTCAAATATAGTTTTGCCCTGGCATAGCTGCTATGCATGCTACAGCTTCTTGGAGCCACAGATTAAAGTTGGGTATTCAGCTGGTCATCAAAAGTGGATAAGAGCCCTAGGCTCAGCAAGCCTTCATGCCAGAGGTCCTTGACCACCCATTGTGTACACGTACACTAGCCATTCCATCTTTCTTGGTAGGATGTAAGCTTCTTGAGGAAAAGGACTGTTTAGGTTTTTATCTTTGTATATGTAGAGAGGAAACCTGGTATAGTGAACAAAGAATAGAACATCTTGTTTCAAGTCTCATCTCTGATACCTACTGGCTAAGTGACCCTAGGAAAGTTAACAGCCTCTAAGCATGCCCAGTGAAGAACTGAATTCAAATCCTTCCTCACTTTTATAACCCTGGAAAAATCATCTAACCTGTTTACCTGTTTTCTCAACTATATAAAGCGGATAATGATAGCACTTACCTCTCAAACTTGTGGTAAGGATCAAAGGAGCTATTTGTAAAGTGCTTAGTACATAATAGGTTCCCTAGAGAAGTTTATTCCCTTTTCTCTTCCCTGTAAGCTGAGATTGTTTTCATTCTATGTTTCCTTTGCACCAGAACAAAATACTCAATAAATGTTTGTTGATCAATACTTTTGGAAATCCTAAATTCCATCAGATTATTCAAAAGTTGCATAACTTTTTACTCCCCCACTTTCCTCCACAAGCTCTAGCACTGATTGAATTAATAATCACTGCAAATGATTACTTTCTATGAAAGGTATCCCCAAAATCTAGGGGAAGGTGTAAACTTTAATAACTTCAGAAATATAAATGCTCCAAACTTTTGTTTGAAAGTTGTTAAACATCATTTGAAAGTTTTTAAAATTTCCTTTACACCAATATAGTTTTCTGAATACATTTTAATAAGATACAACACCCGGTCATAACACATCATCTGACAGTTTTTGAATGATACTTCTCATGAGGTCACAACAAAACTGTTTTGCGTGCATGAAAACCTTTTTGTTGGGGTGATTAAGATTACAAATGTAATCTTGTCACTTAGCAGTGTCTTAAGTGACAGTCTATAAAGTTTGAAAATTGACTAAACAACCACTATAAAGTAGCTATAAAGTTTGAAAACTGACTAAACAGATTGATATTTTAAAATGTTAAGCTATTAATATTTTAAAAGTTTTTTCTAAGGTTGAAGCATTTAAGTTACTAAATTTTAAAACTGCACTAAGACTTTTGGGATATGCTGTGCTTCATGTTTGGAACTTTTCTGCTGATGCTTATTTTAATCACAAAATAAACCAAACACATCTGACTAGATACTACCTTTGAATTAAGGTCTAAAAGTCTGGGAAGAAAGCTTGCAAATTTCAGATATCAGTAAATATTTTGGAGAATAATTTCAATTAACATCAATAAGAAGAGGATTTAGTCCCAAAATTACCAATCAATAAAGGGTATTTAGGTGTATTGCTTTCTCATTGTTCCTGTTTCTTATCATGTTAGGGTAGATGAATTCTTATTTTGTAGAAAAAGAAAAACAAAGTAATATTGGAAAAATTTTATAAAGAGACTAGTGAAACAGAAAATTGATTCTTGGAGCCAGTCTTTTAGTTAAGTTTAATACATTAAAAAAGAAGGTATTGGATTTGAACTTCAATGAGTATGCTTAAAAGTTATTTTAATTAAAAACCTCTTTAGTCCTTCATCAATTACTTTAAGTGTCCTAGTTTCAAATACATTCTTTTCTTCTATAAACTTCTGAAAGAGATGGATACCACCTCCAACACCAAAGTAATGTGCTTTACTTGCCAAAAACACCTGTCCACTTTCATCCAACAAATTGGCTAAAGTTTGATGGAAAGCATTGTAATAGCTTGGATTATAAATAGTCTCAGAGGTAAGGATGATGTCATATTTTGCAAAAGCTTTTTTGCTGCTTAGTACAAATTTGGAAAACTCATACCATTCCCCAGAAAAGAATCTACATTTGCTTAAAAGTTGTTGTGTCGGGTTTGAATTCCTCCGCTTTTTCAAATTTGGCTCACTTACTTCATCTTTACATTCAAAAGTGGAGTTTATTATTACGTTTGGAATGGTTACTTCATTAATTACAGTACTATTATAATCTTGAAAGTGAGTTTCTTTAGCTTTTCCCTTAAGGGCAATTATACCCAGAAGTCCAGCTCCACAGCCAAGGTCCAATACTCTTTTCCCAGCAAACTGTACTTCTTCATCAACTAGATAAGTTAGAAGGTCAAAGGTACATTCCCAGATTTTCAAACCTCCTTCATAGACACCTGTGATGAGATCAGAGTGAAAAGAAAGGCTTTTGGATACTATGTCTTCTCCACAAGAGTTATCTTTCAAAAAGGACATTTTCACAACTGACAAATTTACATGTTGGAGATTCGGTATATCTTCTACCACTTTATTTTCTACCATTTTCTTTAAATCTTTAGGAACATCATGTTCTTTGGCCACTTTCAAACAAGGCTGCTTTTCTTTTGGTTCCAAATCCCTTGGGATTTCATCTGATTTAGCCAGTGAGTTGTCACAGAGTGGAGATGCCTTAACTTCTGATGAGTTGCATCCCCACAGAGGTTCCTCAAATAAATCACTTTCTTTTGAGGACTGTTCTCCCTCTTTCAGTTTTCCTTTTTGACTCTCAAAGACTGATGTCTTTTCTGAAGATTCTGAGTTTAAGGCCCCATCTTCAAGGGCTGGTAATTCATCTTTTAAGTGGCTATCTACAGTAAAATTAAACTGGAACGCCATCTTCTCATTAAATGGACAGAACTCTAGTAAACAAAATGTTTTTGTAACTATAAGCAAAATAGGAAGTGATGGTGAAAGTCACTATTAATTTCTGAAAATCTCAACATGCATCCAATGAATTTGTTAAAAGAAATTCTTCCTGAAAAATGCCTTTAGTGACTTGCTCCAATGAAAAAATCTTTCTATCTGTATTGGTAGCCACAAGTGCAATGTTCTTGAGTTCACCGTTGCCTTGTATATGTTTATCATTTCTCAATTTTGCTACAGGAAAAAAAAAAAGAAACAAAATTAAATTTATCAAACAGAATGTCACAATTTGCTGACTTGTGATATAAACATTCAATATACAAAAGAAGACACAGAAGACCACTTTCTTGCCTATTACTCCTAAGAACCTTACCAAAGAAAAAGCTATGAAAAGCAGAAATAGCTTAGCATAGCTATCTTGGTTCTCCTGTCTAAAAAAACTTCTTAAATTATGGAATTATAAACAATTGTTAGGCTAGCTGAAGTTTCACCAATTATAAGTAAATTTGGTCTAACAAAGGATCTATTTAACAAATTCAAATACTTCTGGTAGATTCCAAATCAACAAACTTTTATTAAATCTTGGAGTTAAGGGCAGCTAGGTGGCTCAGTGGATAGAGCACCAGCCCTGAAGTCAGGAGAACCTGAGTTCAAATCTGGTCTCAGACACTTAACATTCCCTACCTGTGTGACCCTGGGCAAGTCACTTAACCCCAATTGCCTCAGCAAAAAGAAAAAAAAAAATCTTGGAGTTAAAAAGATAAAACCAGGTTGAATGGCTTTCATTCACATTATTTTACACTGAATCAGTCAGACTGTTTCCCTCCCAAAATTGACTAGAGGGGTCTGTGGAAAGAGAAACACTGACTTTTTTGACAGTAACAACAGGCCTATGAAAGATGCCAGAAATGGAAAAGGGAAGAGTATAGTATAAAGACATGACCCTATGTTCTGAGAAGCTAGATGCCTGAAAAGTCAGGCATATAGACCCGAGAAAGGAGATGTAAAAAGGGAAATGAAAGAACACCAAAGGCAGGACCTATACCCAAGAAGATACTTCTTTCTTTTCCTTGAACAAGGATCTTGCTCCTAAGAACAGGATACAGACTATTAATTGTAAATGTTACAGTTCTATTATATTGTGTATGTGTACAATCACTGAAATATAGGTTTTATGAGAAAATAAATGAGCCGTGAACAAAAGACCTAAAAATAATTTTTGGAATAGTAGCCTTTTGTAAGTGGGACTGATTTATGGGAAATACAGGTTAGATAAAAGATGTAGAATTCAAAAAACTATCCTATTTCCCATGACCATAAAGATGGCAGCAAGAAAAAGAGGAAAGAAACTTGGATTTGGAGAAGAGCAGAGTTTGAATGAGGCTCTGTGACTTAGGGCAATTCAAATATATATTTTGAAAGATTTATTAAATAAAATGAGAGATATTAGAAGAATATATAAAAATAAAAAAAATCTCTTCCCTCTAAAAGAATTTACTTTCTATTCTATATATAGCTAAGAATTTACTTTCCACAAGCTTAGAAAGATAAGGGGGAAAAAAATAATTTGAGGAGGAAGAGAGCACTAACATTTGGGGAGTTCTGAGAAGGTTCAAATAGGAACTGATAGCTAAAACTGAGCATTAAAAGGAAAAAAAAAAAAGATCCTAAGAAGAGGTAAGCAGGACAAATCTATGCAAGGTTTATAGAACACAGAATTAGGGGATACTTTGTATGGCAATTCATTTGGACTATAGACTATATGAATGGTAGTAATGTGAAATAAAGATGGAAGAGCAGGTTAGTGCCAAAGTAATGAAAACCACTGAAGGTGTTTTGAGCAGGGAACTGACATGGTCAGATTAGGACTTAAAGTCATTACTTATCCTTTCTGGGACTCAATTTCCTTTTCTGTCAAATGAAGGGATAAATTAAGTCACAGATATATAACAGAAAGGAACCTTAGAGGCCAGATAGTAAAAAAATTCCTAATTTTACAGACATTGAATGAAGGTGAAGAATACATATGCTTCCAGGTCTTCACCCATGTTAGGCATCAAGCTAAAGGGAACAATGAAGGGTAGCAGACTGTTTCCATGGCTGGTTCAACTTCAGCAGGGGTCTAATTTGTTTTCATAGTGATGACTAAGAAGATTATAATAACTGACATTTATATAGTATTTTAAAATTTTTGTCAAGTTCTTTGAATACATGGAGACTATATGCAATAAAATGCATTATTAACCTTCCCCTTACAGATAAGGAAAGCAGGTTTATGTAATTGAGTGTTAGCTACATCGAAGCATTGGAAGTAAGATTTAGAACAGATCTTTCTGATCCCAAGTCTAATGTTAATAACAACTAAAATTTAATAGCATTAAGATTTATTTGCAAAACATAGACGCCAAGATTCTGACCAGTTCTTTCGGAACCAGTCTAATAATAAAAAGCATTTAATAGCACATTACATTTTGTTTGCACAACACTTCACAAATATTAGCTCACATGATCCTCTAAAATCTGCCTTCTCCAATCCCTCTTAATTCTATTGCCTTCCCTCTATTATTTCCTATTTGATCTACATCTAGCTTGCTTTGTGTCTATTTGTTTGCAGACTGCAGTCTGTGCGACTGTAAGCTCCTAGAAGGCAGTCTCTTGCCTCTTTTGGTACCCCCAGCGCTTAGCACAGTTCCTGGATGTAGTAGGTACTTAATGTTGTTCGAATTGAACAATCCTGGGAAATGGGGGCCATCATTATCCCCATTTTGCAGAAAGGGACCTGAGGCAGGCGTGACATATGTTGCTCACGATCACACTTCTGCGGCTATTATTTGAACTCGGGTTTTCCCGATCCCGGGCCCAGCGGTTCAATCCCTGTTTACAGCCAGTCCGGGACGCCCCTTCTACTTATGTCATGAGGTCAGGCCCAAGGTTTTTAGGGTCACCTTTGGGTTTCATCCCCAAAAGACTCAAACCTCCCCTGCCCGGGAAGCGCAAACCCTAAGGTAGCGGGTTGACCCCGTAACCGTCACTATCCGGGGATTTCGAAGAGGGGGTCGAGTCCGACGCGCTCCCTGCAGAACCCTCCTCACCTGATCCGGCCGGCGTCCAAGATCCCAGTTTTGAACTTCCACTCCTCTGCTAGGGAAAGCGTCCCTTCTCCCACTTCCGGGAAGGCTCCCACGTGTGGCTCATGCGCAGTAAGCCCGTTCCGCTCCGCCCCAATCAGAGGACGGTGTCAAAGGCGATCTCGGGGGATTTCGCAAAGCCTGACGGAACGCTGGAGGATTACTTCCGGCGCTGGGAAAGGGCGGGACGTATTTGAAGTTTTGTTTCTAGTCAGAGACGATGTCTCAGGACCGCGCTGAGCCTGCGGGCACCGTTGTACTGGAAGAATTGGCAAGCTGGTCCGAGGACCTATGCCGTCAGGAGCTGCCTTCTGTCCTGCCCCGGCTTCTCATATCCTTGAATATCCCCTGGGTCGGAGGGACGCGGGAGTAGTGGGGGAAGGATCCCTGTCCTTCCTCGCTCACTGATTGGGGTGCGCATGCGTAGGCCTTAAGAAAGAGAAAGCTAAATTGTTGAGAGAACTCTTAACTTGTTGTGTGGTCTGATGTTGGCGCCGGGTCTTGTGCCAGGTTGCCCTCTTGTAGCGTTCGGAAGGGGCAGTCTCTTTGCTCTCTACGCTGTCTGTGTGATTCCTTTTTATTCCTATGGCTCCCAAGACCTCCGGGGGCTTCAGCTTTGCTTCTGCTCTTGATCCTTAGGAGAATTCACCCTGCTGGGCAGCCTTCAGTCACTCTATACTAGAAGTAGGTCATCTCTGCGGCCTCTTTCTTCGCGAGGTTCTAAAAGTTTAAAAACGCTTCTTACCAAGTAATTATAATTACATCTGGTGCAGGAGATAAAATGCCCCACCTGGAGTCAGGGAGATTCGTCTTCCAGCTCAGGTCTGTTGTCAGACGCTCTCTAGTTAGGTGACCCTGGGCAAGTCACTTCATCTGTCTGCCTCTGTTTTCCCTTCTACAAAATGAGCTGGGGAAGTAACTGGAAAACCATTTCAGTATCTTTGCCAAGAAAATCTCAAATGGAGTCACAAAGAGTCAAGTTAAAACTGGAAAAAATATATATGTAATATTTATAATAAATGTAATAATATTAATATAAAATATTATGTATTATTTATATATCATTTCGTATGAGTATTCACATAAATATAAATTACGTAAAAAGTTATAACGGTGCTCCAAATGACCACAACAAATGTTAGTTGAAAAGCTCACTTAACCTCATTTTCTTTAACTGTAAAAAGAGGAATTTGTACTAGATAAATTAGAAGCAGCATGGTAGTTGATAGAATGGTGGGTTTGAAATGAGGAATCCCATTTCAGAAACTAGCTGTTTAGAATAACAGCTAGGTCTGCATCTCAGTTATTAATAAATAAGGTTAGAATTATCTTAGCTGGCCTTTAAAGTACCTTTCACCTATATATGGTCTTAACTCCATGGATTTTTAAGTTCTAAAATCTATGATCATATATTCAAATTTTCAATAGATATTCACAAAAGTGGGCTTTATAATGTGGGAAAATTTTTTTAAAAATCATATACATTTGAATGGCTAATTAAATGTTAAGAGTTTGGTGGGATAATGTTGATTTGGATTTATGATCCAGAATGCATAAGAATTCAGTGAAATTTACTAACTTATATGCTACTTTGTAATTTACAGCAACCTTGTAAAATATTGCAACTATTTAATTCTATAGATGAAAGAGTAGAATTTGAGAGGTTGTATGATTGGCTTGAGGTCATATTGGTTCCAAGTGCTGGAGCTGGAACTTGAACTGAGGTCATTTGAAGCCTAGCCCAGATTCTTGATTTTTGGGTCAGGGAAAGCCCTGTAATTTAGCCCATAAATACTAATATGAAAATCTCATAGACTAGTACTAGAGGTAGAAAAGACTTGAGGTATACTCTTTCCAAGCTCCTTATTTTGCAGGTGAGGAAATAGAAACCCAGAGAGGTCTCTTTACACCAGAGATTCTTAATTTGTGATCTATGAATTTTTAAAAAAGATTACATATTTTTATATAGTTGATTTTGTCATTTTATGCATCTTGTTTTATGCATTTAAAAACATAAGGCTTCGTCAGACTATTAAAGTGTTCATCCATAAATCAAAAAAGGTTAAGACCTTTTCCTTAAAAGAATTTTTTCCTATAATCTGTTCATTCAGGGAAAACTATATAGGGTAACTTTTATTTCGGATTCACCATTAATGTTTGTAGATATTCTGAAAGAGGTGAAATGTTATAACGTAGTATTTGATTTGAATTATGTTGTATAAAACCATCTAGACATTTTCTCAAGCCTCTAATTAAATTTAGTGTTAAAAGAGCTGTTTGCCGGGGCAGCTAGGTGGCGCAGTGGATAGAGCACCAGCCCTGAAGTCAGGAGGACCTGAGTTCAAATCTGGTCTCAGACACTTAACATTCTCTAGCTGTGTGACCCTGGACAAGTCACTTAACCCCAGTTGCCTCAGCAAAAAGCAATAAAAATAAATAAATAAAAAAGATCTGTTTGGATCCTGGCTTTGTCACTACTTTTGTGACTTTGGTCAAATTATTTAATCTCTCCTGGCCTCAGTTTGTTCATCTGTTAAATGAAGGGATTGAACTAGATAATCTCTAAGGTTTTTTCCAACTCTAAATATTTTTGTGATTTACATGTTAGGAGTTTATTTTAGATCTTAAAGTAAGAAAGGTAACAAATAATTTTGTACACTGACCAAAGGTATATGTACAATAACCAATAACTTCATGCTGAATTGGCTTGATTATGTCCAGGATGGGTTTATAAACAGGATTTTTGTTAATGTCTGTACTAAAATTTCTAGTTTCCAATTCAATAAATGTTGTTTTAAATTTGTATTCATATTCATAAGTATATTACACTGCATTCCAAGAAAGGTTCTTAATGAAATGATTATAACATTTCCAGATTGTTGGGAAGCCCATTTTCGAAGTGGTGGATATTTCAAATTTTAGTGAATATTCCTTAATTAGTTAACTCTATGTATCATTGTTCTGATAACTGGCAGGATCACATCCGTAAGTAAGAATATCTTGATTTTGTGATTCTTAATTTTGATGTCAGTGATTTCTACATTCTACATCTCAATGAAATTGCCTTTTTTCTTTTGTGTTTATTCACTGGAAAATAAATAAATTCTTCTTTCTTGGGTTCTTAGAGCTACTATTACTTTAAGTGAACATAAAATATTTGACCCAGTTCTCAAGTTATAGTGCTTTCTCTATTTAAAAAGTAAAATTTAATCACATTTTTAAAAAATAGCAGATTCTGTCCTTTTTACATTTGTAGTTAATGCGGTATATATATAAATTATGGGATTCAAAGTTGGAAGAAAACATGATGATGTAGAGAGTTGCATTCAGAACCAGAAGAACCAGGAATCAACTTTGACATATTCTAGCTGTATGACCCCAAGCAGGACACTTAATCTCTTGGTAATTTAAGCAAGGACTTCTAAACTTTTTTCGCCTGCAACCCCTTTTAGCCTAAGAAATTTACATGATCGGGGCAGCTAGGTGGCACAGTGGATAGAGCACCAGCCCTGAAGTCAGGAGGACCTGAGTTCAAATCTGGTCTCAGACACGTAACAGCTGTGTGACCCTGGGCAAGTCACTTAACCCCAATTGCCTAAGCAAAAAAAAAAAAAGAAAAGAAAAAGAAAGAAAGAAAGAAATTTACATGATCCTGATATATAGGTATATAAAATAGGTATATAGATAATTTTTTACTGATAATATAATTTCAGAACCCCCACATTCAGTTATGAGACCTCCATGTGAGGTCGCAACCCACTGTTTAAGAAGCTGGTATCTAGACAACTCATTTCTTTTTGGGGGGGGGGTTCCAAATTCTTTCCCTCTTTCCCCCCACCTCCACCCCTAGATGACAGGTAGTCTAATACATGTTAAATATGTTAAATTATATGACAAATCCAATATATGTATACATATCTATATAGTTATCTTACTGCATAAGAAAAATCAGATCTAGAAAGAGAAAAAAAAACCTAAGAAGGAAAACAAAATGTAAGCAAATATTCACACAAAGCATTAAAATGTTGTGGTCCACACTCAGTTCCCACAGGCCTCTCTCTGGATGTATATGACTTATCTTCATCGCTGAATGAGAGGAACTGGTTTGAATCACCTCATTGTTGAAGAGAACCACGTCCATCAGAATTGATCATCATATAGTCTTGTTGCTATATAATGATCTCCTGATTCTGCTCATTTCACTTAGCATCAGTTCGTGTAGGTCTCTCCAGGCCTCTCTGAAATCATCCTGTTGGTCGTTTCTTACAAAACAATAATATTCCATAACATTCATATACCATAATTTATTCAGCCACTCTCCAATTGATGGGCATCCATTCAGTTTCCAGTTTCTAGTCACTACAAAAAGGGCTGCCACAAACATTCTTGCACATGTGGGTCCCTTTCCTTCTTTTAAGATCTCTTTGGGATATAGGCCCAGTAGAAACACTGCTGGGTCAAAGGGTAGGCACAATTTGATAACTCTTTGATAATTAGTTCCAGAGTGCTCTCCAGAATGGTTGGATCCGTTCACAGTTCCACCAACAATGTATCAGTGTCCCAGTTTTCTCACTTCCCTTCCAGCTCTTTTCCTATCATCTTAGCCAATCTAAGAGGTGTGTAGTAGTATCTCAGAGTTGTCTTAATTTGCATTTCTCTGATCAATAGTGATTTGGAGCATCTTTTCAGATGACTAGTAATAGTTTCAATTTCTCCATCTGAAAATTGTCTGTTCATATCTTTTGACCATTTATCATTGGAGAATAGCTTGAATTCTTAAATATTTGAGTCAATTCTCTATATATTTTAGAAATGAGGCCTTTATCAGAACCTTTGAATGTAAAAATGTTTTCCCGTTTATTGCTTCCTTTCTAATCTTGTCTGCATTAGTTTTGTTTGTACAAAAACTTTTTAACTTGATGTCAAAATTATCCATTTTGTGATTAATGATGATCTCTAGTTCTTCTTTGGTCACAAATTCCTTCCTCCTCCACAGATCTGAGAGGTAAACCATCGTATGTTCTTTTAATTTGTTTATAATATCATTCTTTATGTCTAGATCATGAATCCATTTTGACCTTACCTTGGTGTATGGTGTTAGGTGTGGGTCAATGCCTGGTTTCTTCCGTACAAGTTTCCAATTTTCCCAGGAGTTTTTGTCAAATAGTGAGTTTTTATCCCAAAAGCTGGGGTCTTTGGGTTTATCAAACACTAGATTACTATAGTCTTTGACTATTTTGTCAATTCTGAACCTAACCTATTCCACTGATCAACTACTCTGTTTCTTAGCCAGTACCAAATGGTTTTGATGACTGCTGCTTTATAATATAGTTTTAGATCTGGTACAGCTAGGCCACCTCTAGGCAACTCTTTAATGCTACATGTTGCAGATAAAATGCTGCCTTTCATTAGTAGAAAGGATTTCTTCATTTAGGGAGTTCTTACACCAAAGAAGTCACAGATACAGGCCCTATCTCTGTTGCAGTTGGATAGATCCTCAAAGGCGACCTTGTCCAAATCAAACTTTACCAAAAATCTTATTTATCTACAGTGCCATACATTTGGTCATTCCATTTTTGCTTAAAGGTCTTTCTAGTAAGAAAAATGCATTACCTTCTGAGTGAGATAGTTTCACTCTTGGACAGCTCTTAATTGTTAGTATTTTATTTTATCAAGTATAAGTCTACTTCTGTAACTTCCCATTGTTCTAGTTTGGTGCCACGCAGAACAAGACTAATTTCTTTTCTACATGACAACTCTTCAGATTTTGAAGATAACTATCATGTTCTCCCTAAGCCTTCTCTGTGTTACTCATGCCCAATTTCTTCAAATGATATAAAAACAAATTCCTATTTGACTCAGATTACCTTCCTTTGGACTCTCACCAAGGGGATGCAGGTCCCATTGCACCCAGGACAGAACATAACATAGTAGTGCTCTTTAGATATAGCCTGACCAGAACAAAGTCAAGCAGGACTGTCACCTCCCAAATTTTGGATACTATGCCTATCTTAATGCTGCCTAAAATCTTAATAGCGTTTTTGGTTTTTGTTTTGTGTTTTGTGTTTTTGGGTTTTTTTGGCAGCCACATCACAGCAACCATTAAGTGATTTGCCCAGGACCATAGCCAGTACACTTAAGAATTTGAATTTGAACCCAGATCTTCTAAACTCTGGAGTGTTGATTCTCTCCTCTACCCTAGACAGCTTTTTTAATACAAAATGTATACAAAATAAATTCAAGGTAATTATTAGGGAGAAGTACTAATACTTGGGGAAATTAGGAAAGGCTAGACATAAGAAGTAATTTCAGGCAAGCATTTAAGGAAGCTAGAGATTCTAATTTGCTTTTTTCTGGCATGACTTTTTGAGTTTTTTTATGTTTATTTTAATTTTTTTTTAAAAAAGTGTTATTGATGCCTTTTGTTTTTACAGTGTAATCATTTCCCCTCTTTACTGCTTTCTCCTCATTAATCTCTCACTTTTAGGGATAGAGTTACATTATAGTACTCTGGGACCAAGTTTGGGTATCATAATAATACCTACTATTTATGGGTTTTCTGAGGATCAAAAAGGTTGACATGTAAAGAGTTTTGTAAACCTTAGTTCACTATATAAATGCTAACTGTTTTGATAAAATAGTCTTCATAGCTTTACCATGGGTTTTTACCTCTTATTCCAGGAGAGCAAACAAATGACAGAGGAGGGGGGGGAAGGAAGATCAAAAAGCTTCACTGGAAGACAAGTTGAGCAGAATTAACATCTAAAACAGGTGCTGCAGTAAATTGTTTCACACCCCTAGGTCATTATCTTTTCAAAGAAAGTAGAAAAATGTTTTCTCTTTTGGAGGAACAGAAGCTCAAGTTTGATTATAATTTCACAAAATGATGGTTTGTTTTTTTGTTGTTGCCCTTTCTATTTATAATTTTGTAGTCATTGTGCAAATTATTTTCCTGATACTGCTTGCTTCTTTTTGTATCAATTTATGTAGGCTTCCTCAAGAAATTTTTTTTACTTTATATTCTTTATTTTTTATAAGTTTGTTATATTCCATTATATTAAAGTACCACAAATTTGCTTAACCATTCCCCAGCCACTGGTCATTGATTTTGTTTCCAATTTTTTGCTTTTACAAGTAGTAGTGGGGACAGCTAGGTGGAGCAGTGGATAGAGCACTAGCCCTTAAGTCAGGAGGACCTGAGTTCAAATCTGGCCTCAGACACTTAACACTTCCTAGTTGTGTGACCCTGGGCAAGTCACTTAACCCCAATTGCCTCAGGGGGAAAAAAGTCATAAGTAGTGGTGATAGAAATATTTCAGTATATAATTGACCTTTTTGTCATTTAGTTCCTTAGGGTATGCCTAGCTGTTGGATCTCTGAATAAAAGTTATGAACATTTTAGTAACTGAATAATTTCACTTTACTTTCCAAAATTCTTTAGTGAATTCACTGCTTTCCCTGTGTTTCCACACACAATTCATCCAACATTGAATATTTTCATTTTTTGTTATTTTTGCCAATTTTCTGGGTATGTAAAATAACTTCAAAATCATTTTGATTTTCACTTCTTAAATAATTATTGATATTTTCATATGGTTATTAAGAGTGCAATTATTTTGACAACTGCTTATTTATATCTTCTGATCACTCATCACTAGGGAATGACTTTTGGCCTAATATTTTTTATTTACTTCCCTATAATATGTTATTGATTGTGTAAAAATGTTTGCAGCCGCCCTTTCTCTACTGGCAAGAAATTGGAAATCGAGTAGATGGCCATTAGTTGGGGAATGGCTGGAAAAGTTATGGTATATAAATATAATGGAATATTTATTATTCAATAAGAAATGATGAGCAGGTGATTTCAGAAAAACGTGGAATGGCTTGCAAAAACTAATGTTAAATGAAGTGAATAGAACCAAGAGAACATTGTATACAGCAACAAGCTTATGTGATGATCAACTGTGATGGACTTGACTCTTTTCAACAATGAGGTGATTCAAGGCAATTCCAATAGACTTGTGATGGGAAGAACCATCCGCATAATAAGAATCAGAGCACAGTATTTCTCTCACTTTTTTTGTTGTTTGCTCATTTTTTTATCTGATTTTTCTTTTGCGTCATGACGAATATGGAAATATGTTTAGAAGAATTGCCCATGTTTAATCTATATTAAATTACTATCTATGGGAAGGGATGGAAGAGAGGGAGGAAGGAATATAAGGTTTTGCAAAGATGAATGTTGAAAACTATCTTTTCATGTATTTGAAAAATAAAAAACTATCTTTAAAAAAAGTTATCTTTTGCCCTTCAATTGGAGAATGGCTGAACAAATTATGGTATATGAATATTATGGAATATTATTGTAATGTAAGAAACGACCAGCAGGACGATTTCAGAGAGGCCTGGAGAGACTTGCATGAACTGATGCTGAATGAAATGAACAGAACCAGGAGATCATTATACACGGCAACAACAATACTACATGACGATCAATTCTGATGGACATGGCTCTCTGCAACAATGAAATGTTTCAAACCACTTCAGTGAAGAAAGCCATATACACCCAGAGAGAGGGGTGTGAAATGTGGACCACAACATAACATTCTCATACTCTCTATTGATGTTTGCTTGCATTGTGTTTCCTTTATCTGATATGTCTTCTGTGTAGATACGATTTTTCTTGCACAACAATGATAAGTTTGGAAATATTATACATATATTCGATTTGCCAAATATTTTAACATAATTAACACGTAGTGGATATCCTGCCATCTAGGGGAGGGGTGGGGAGTAGGGGGGAAAAATTTGTAACAGAAAGCTTTGTAAGGGTTAATGTTGAAGAATTACCCATACATATGTTTTGCAAATAAAATAAAACTTGAAAAAAAAAGTTATCTTTTCCTTAGATTAATTTTGTTCATTGCAAATTATTTTCAGTTTTATGAAATTGAAAATATCTGTTTTATTTTTTCTGATTACTGACTGGTTAAGAATTCTACCTCTGACATAGCTATAACTATAGCTGTACCCTAATCTTCTAATTTTTCTTATGATATGACTTAGTATTCAGATTATATAACCATCACATATCCATTTATACCCTCATTTGCCTCTGTTTCTCTGATTGGATGGCTGGAAGGGTAGAATAAAAGACTGTCCATTGTCTCCCTTTATAGAAGACTCAATTCCCAACCAACTCTTCATTTCATACCAGCTTCTCAGATTTCATTTTGACTCATCATCATCCCCTGCCTGTTCCCCCTGTTTAATTTACTGTTGTCTATTGTCTTTCCCTTTCAGATTGCAAACTCCTTGAGGATAGGGACTACCTTTTTTGTTAGAGCTTACCATAAGACCTGCCATATAGTAGGCCCTAAATAAATGTTTATTATGTACTTGTTTAAACTAATGCAAAATGAAGTAAAAACAACCTTAAGAACAATATACATAATGACTACAACATTGTAAATGGAAAGAACAATAAAATTGAAATTGAATGCTGTGAAATTATGATGACCACCTTTGGCTGCAAAGAAAGATGAGAAAGCACTTCCCCTTCTGCTTTACTTAAATGGAGGACTATGGATATTGAACACTGCTTATGTCAGAATTTTTTGATATATTGTTCAGGTTTTTTTTTGTTTGTTTGTTTTAACTTTTTCTCATAAGAAGTAGCTCTTGGCAAAGTATTGAAGAGGAATTGATATCTTGTGTAATGCAAGTGATATAAAAAAAGATATCAAGAACAGTGATTTTGGAAAAAAATAACTTATGCTTCAATTTTTCTTTAATATATAAATATACTATAGTTTTGCCATAATTTTACTGATTAATCTTTTCATAAAAACATGAAAATCTTTCACTTTATAGGAGTTCTCAAGATTCTTACAGAAATGTTTCTACCTCATATCAACTACATAGCATTGGAACAATCATTTTTTTCACAAGTATTACCAAAGGTATGACATTTTGGATACTATTTTATGTTTATAAATCAAGTTTTTTTTAAAAAAGGAACTGTTTAAGCCAAGCATATATTTGTGTATTAGAGAGACAAACTTAGTGTCAGGAAAATCTGAATATCCCTCAGTGTCTCAATGGATTAAAAAAATTGTTAGCTGCTCAGTGGCAAAATTATTTTATCAATCTATGTGACTTTTATTTGGACAAATTTTGATATCTCGTTTAAAATAACCAAGTGAAAATTCAGAATTCAGGATTGATAAAGTAATTAAAATCATTAGTTTTATTCATTTCTTGTGTATTGTAATGGCAATGGTGAAATTCCATTGTGTGGGGAAAAAAAGAAATCATAATCTTTAAAATAAACCCTCCTGAACAAAAGAAATAAAGAAAACGGGGCAGCTAGGTGGCGCAGTGGATAGAGCATGAGCCCTGAAGTCAGGAGGACCTGAGTTCAAATCTGCTCTCAGACACGTAACAGCTGTGTGACCCTGGGCAAGTCACTTAACCCCAATTGCCTCAGCAAAAAAAAAGAAAGAAAGAAAACTGAAATTAGGAAAATATAACCAGTTGGTTGATATAAGTTTTCAGAAATTATCTTTGTTCTGAAAAACATGGTGGTAAATTTGTAGCTAAAACAAAGATTTATATGTGATTATCTTTAACATAGTTTTAAGCTTCAAAGGAGACTCTTTAATACCACCATGAATTATAAATTTTTTAAGTTACCCTTTGACTTGATTTTGCTCTATAATCAGGTCCCATTAGATCATTTAGAAAAATCATTGTGCTAATATGAGGCTATGATCTTAAGCCTAGTTATGATATCCCATGAGAAACTATTGCATGGCCCAATTTGAGCATCCAGTGCTGACCAAATTCTTTGAGACAGAGATAGCAAGAGATAGAAACAGAGAGAGAATGTATGTATATAAAATAGGTAATCGAATGTTGAGTAAATTGTATAAATAGCTTCACACATATCCCAACATTACTAGAAAAAAAAAATCTTTCCATATCTTCATTATGGTAGCCAGTGGGAAAAGCTGCATTTTTAATTTTTTCCACCATAAAAATTGGATTTTAGAAATTAGTTTTATGGGTTATATAGAAAATTTTTATCTTTTGTTAGGACAATTTCAGGTTTTGTTTTTATTAGCTAGAAGTTGTAAAAGTATGTAATGTTTCCTTAAATTTTATCTTAGAAATCATTATTAAGTAAATTGACAAAATCAAAGTATACTGTTCTTTTAAAATTTAATTACTTTCTAGAGATTTGTTATTCAGTACAAATTTCTTTGTGTTCACAGACTGTAAAATTATTTGATGATATGATGTATGATTTATCCAGCCAGGCGAGAGAATTATCAAGCCAAAATTTTGAACTCCAAGCTACACTAAGGAATATTTTACAAGTAAGTAAAATCCTTTTAGTTAAAGGGAGAAGAGTTTAAAAGAATGTATCGATAAGTAAGCAAATCAGTAAGCGCTTAGCATTTACTCTATGCCAGACATTGTGGTGAGCCCGAACAAATGCAAACATAAGCAAAAAATAAAAAATAAAAAAAAAGACAATGCCTGACTTCAGAGAGCTCATATCCTAATAAAGGAAGACAACATATAAAAGAGAATTGAAAATCAAGGCAAGTAGGGAGCAGAGATACCTGAATGGAGTATGGAAGAGGAATCTTGAGAGGAAGTGGCAGAAGTAAGAATAGTGAGCATTGGGCTAGCCAGGACCTTTCCTCAAAATGGGGATTTGAAGGAGGGACTCATTTGAAGGAGGATCTTCTGGGATAAGAAGACTACAGAGAAAGCTTTAAGATAAAAATGCTTTTCAGGATTATGACTGTTTTGATGCATATTCTTTATATATTACTAATGACCAATACTATGAATACTTTGTTTAAAATTTAATGTTTTAATTTAGTTTAAAATTTATTTCCTAAAGGTTATAAATATTGATACAGAAATACTTGATATCAAGAATTCATAGTTGTAGTTTTATATTCTCCTTTCTCTTTGTGTATTTATATCCTGGAGTTACCTCATATTTTCTTATTGTATACACTTTCTATTCGGTACTCCCTTTTCCCAGTAGAGTTTGTTGAGGACAGGAACAATTTAACTTTTTCTTCATGTCCCCAGGCCCTAGCATAGCCTCTTAAAAATAGGAGAGATTTAATGTTTGTGGAATTAGACTCAATTTGCCAGCCTTATCTGGACAAAAGAATGATATGCTATAACACAGCAAGACCAATTTGAAATCTATATGAATATATTTAGAGCATTTATCATTTGCTCTTTTTCCTTATTTCTAGTCAATGGTGCAACTCTTAGGAGCTCTTAGAGGATGTGTACAACATGTTTGTACTCTGCAGGAATCCATAGTTCTAGAGAATATACACAGCCTCCCCTCTTCAGCCCTTCATGTGATCAAGAGCACATTTGTACATTGCAAGGTAAGTAACAACTAGAATTCTGAATTTGGTAGAGGAGGATTTTACAGATGAAAGTGACTATTGAAATCAGTTGGTCCATTTTACAAATGAAGGATCCTGGAGTTTAGGGACTTACATAAGATCACAGAATTACTAGATCTGCTGAGCCTGATCTCCTGGAAAATAAGGATTTGGCATTTTATCCCACCTGGGCTGAATTAGACACAGAGCCCAGGGGATACCTTTATGCCCTTTTGTTTCACAATAAGCTATTGTTATTGAGGGGGAGAACATGGGGGAAGGTTGCATTTATATTGATTTAAAAAGGTATTTTATTGAAAATCTTGTTATGAAAAAATGATAGGAATTTATGTTTAACTATAGATATATTTGGTTCGTAGGAGAAAATGGATACTTATTTTTAAAGCAAAAAGGGTTCTAAGCCTGGGGTCCATGGACTTGGGTGGGAAAAAATTGCATCTTTATTTCAGTATATTATATTGTTTTCCTTTATAATCTGTGTATGGGGTGGGGACTTTTTTTTTGGAAGGGAGATAATATTTTAAAACGTTCTTAGAAGGGGCCTATAAGTTTTATAAGACTACCAAATGAAATCATGATACCAAAAAACGGCTGAGAACTCCTGCTCAAAAGGAAATTGTTAGTCCTTTCTTGATATATGTCTATATTCCAGATAGCTTCAGTCGTCCTAGAACTAATAGAAGCCCTGGAGTAATAGGACACAAAAGAAATCCATCAACCCGATGATTTCCCTTCTATCTAATTCTCTGGATGTCATAGATAGCAGTGCAATGATTTCACTATCTGTTGTCCCTTTCACTTTCTATTTAAGCAGCCTATCTTCCTTTCTATTGACGTATTCTACTTTCATTTATCTCACATATATATATTTTCATTGCTTTTTGGATCAGATTAAAATTTGGTTATTCTGAAATTAGGATATTCTACAATTTACAGCCATTTATCCTCAGTGGGAAAAAGCTGGTGTTAAAAAAAACTGGACCTTTGTGCTGACAGACAGATTGATCTCTTTGAAAACACTGCAAAATAAATACCTTCCTCTTATTAATCCGTGAATCATATATACCATTGAAAAAGAGCATTCTAATAAAAAAAAAAAAACCAACAACAACAATACGAGTGCTTTTAATCTCTGGCAGCATGGTAGAGAGAGACTAGAAGTGATGCCATTTCTTTTACCAGTGCTGGTCAGCCCCTTCTCTGTAAGTTATTGTCCAAAAACAACTTCTCTGAGTCTTCTGCCAGTGTGTATGTATGGCTAGACTTGAACCTAGGTTTTTAGCCTCCAAAGCCAAACCTTTATTTACTGCACTATCACTCTAGCAGGAAAAATAAAGGTGGAACTTTCTCTCATTTGTTTTTCTCTCATTTACTCGTAATAGAATAGTGACTCTGTGTATTCTGGACGATTGCACCTGGTTTCAGATCTTCTTCAGGCTCTTTTCAAGGAGGCTTATTCCCTTCAGAAGCACTTAATGGAATTACTTGATATGGTTTGTATGAATGCTTCAGTGGGAGAAGAAGATATTTCAGATATGGTATCAGGTGTGTAGACAAAATTTGTCTATTTGTGCTAACAATATAAAGTTACATTTTATATGATACCCATACCCACCACTCTAATAAGTGATTTTTTTTTTAGATACTGGATGTAAGTATGGAATAAGTTAAATAACATTGGATAATATTTTAAATTTTTGGCAATGTTATTTAAAAAAAACCTTTTTATTCAACTGCTGTGTACAGAGCACTGCAAAATTTTGGAGAAGGAATTTTAGAAGAGGAATAGGGCATTCTTATAGATAACTTTAATGCAAGTAATATGATAATTATGTTAGGATACTGCAAAAAAAAATGCTACTTGAGGTCTGAAGAAGGAAGGGAATTGCTGACTGCAGAGACTGGGAAGAATTAGTCAGGAAGTAATTCACAGAAGAGGTGGCATCTGCATCTGAGTTGAACTTTAAAGAATTGATATGAATTAAATAGGGCAAGAGTAAGATGAAGACCATTTCAGGTGTAAGAACAATATGAGCAAAATGGAGGCATCAGGTGTAGATAACTCTTTCAAAATATTTTTCACTGAGGAGAGAAATGAAGTAGTGGCAGAAAGGGTCAGTTGATCAAAAGAAATAATGAGAGAGCCAATAGAGGAGAAATTAAAATGTTTAAGAGAGGGGATGTGGGGGAGAAAAAAAAAGGGCAACAAGCATTCATTAAGTGCCTACTATGTGCCAAGCACTATGCTAATCACCAGGGATGCAAATATAAGCCAAAAAGAAAGTTCCAGCCCTCAAAGTGTAGAGGGCCAATATTGAATAAGTCCATGAAATCTGATCCAGAGATTACTCGAGATCTACTTACTCTCTGTAAGGGTGAGCTGTTCAAACTATATTGACTCACTGTGTCTATAACAATTGTAAAGACATACTTGGTAAATTCAGAATAATCTTGATGAAGAATGCATGAGACCGGCACATGGCATTTTAAATAAACAATGAATCACAATACAACTATACAATGAATCAAAGACATACATATTAGTATGATAATTTCTGCTCTGTATTGATGAATATCCCAACTACTTATAATTCTCTTGATGTTAATGAGCATCACAACTAGGCTATTTACAATTCTGTGTTGATGAGCATCTTGGTATTGAAATGCCCTGGAAGAAATGTGTTGAAGATAGCTAGTAATTTTGTAACACTAATCTAAAAGGTATATAAACGCTGGCAATCAGATTAATAAAGAGGGACTGCACATCATATCTTTTGGCTGGCCTCAAATATTCATTTCACTGGAGCTGCACTCCAATATCAAGGAACTTAAATTTAAAAGGAAACTGAAAAGTAATGGGGGGAGAGAGAACAGGAGGCATGAGAGAGTTGAAATGAAATTACCTAGAGAAGTAGTGTATGGTTTTGAAATATAGAATCAGCCATAAAGATCAGAGAATGAAGGCTGGCCAGTCTAGACAGTTGTTTAGGCAATGTGAAGATGTCAGGAGGAATTTTAGGGCAATAGCTGGTGAAAAAATCTGTGTGACACAAGCTGAGGTTAAAGCAAGCATTCTTTAGCCTGTGGCTCAGCATCCCTTCCTGCCTCCATGCCCACAAGATCTATGAACTTGGATAGGGAGGAAAAAAATTATATCTTTACTTTGAATAATCTCTAACTGAAATTTAGAATATCTTTCAATTATGAATGTAGGTGATAGACATTATTCTTAGAAGAATCCATAAAAATCCATTCTTTATTTTTTTTTCCTTTATCTGCTTATTTGATTCTTTCTGTTCAGAGTTGTTCCATTGAATACTCTGAAAATAAGACAATTTGGAGTTGAGGATAGAGAGCTGGCCTTATAGCCAAGACACTATGGATTTAAGTCTGCCTATAACCCTGAGCAAATCAACCAGTATACTGGGCAACTCTTGTTGATCTGCCTTGGTAGATCTCATAGAGACTCATAGAGGAACTATTTGTGCCAATGAAATCACAACTCTAGACAAAAAGAGATAGGGAAAGAGAGAGAACTTTTTATTTTAGTATATTATAAATCAAAGGGTAATTAAAAATGTAGAAAAGAAAAACAGCTGTTTTTGTCTTCCTTTTCCTTAACGATTAGTTTCCTAAATTGAAAATTTTAAATATAAAATTATAAGTTAATTGTTTTACATAGTCTTAACTATTTTTAATGTAATAATTGGCAAATTTTGTCAGATCTTTTTATTAGAATAGAAACTTACCCAGTAAGTAAGTTTATATTTAATGATTATTCTACTATCTTTTTTTTTTAGTTATTCATTCAGTTTTGGGTATCTGCTCTGTTATTTCTGATATGGACCAAGCTTTTCATGCCAACACTTGGAAGTTTATAATTAAGTATGTATTTTGTTTTTTGTATAGACCATGTTTTTGTTTATCTGTAAGTTGTATTAATTTAATAGTTTATGAAGAATTATTTAATGTCTTCTTTAGATGCTTTCTGCATCAATTATTTGTTGTCATTCTTTCCTTCCCCCTTATTTATTACCTAATTTTCCCTATTCATCAAACATGAACAAGTTTCTATCTTTAAAAAGTTTTCCTTTGATTCTAATATTTCTTAGGTGAATGTACTCTATTTCTCCTCCCTTTTACTGCTCTATTTCTAAAAAGAATAGTCTATGCTTGCTTCCTTAAATTTGTCACCATTTTTGAGATTTGGATTTTCAGTCAACTTTGATTCTTTCTCTCCCTCACCTCCATGTTAAGTCAGTTCCTAAATCCTACCTATTCTTCTTCCACAGGGTCACTTATGTCCATTCCTACTTCTCCACTGATACTGCCACCATTCTAATTTAGGCACTTTATCACTGCTGTCTGGACTAGAGATCTCTTTTTTCTCCAATCCATCCTTCACACGCCTGCCAATATAATTTTCCTAAAACACAGATCTTACCATGTCACTGCCCTATTTAAGAAACTTCAGTGCCTTCCCATCACCTATACCAACTAGACTGGCATTTAATCTAAGAATGGCTCGAGTCAAACAAGGCAGGCTAGAAACAAGAGAGTCAGGAATCAAGTAAATCAGAAGTTTAATTTCAAAGTGAGGGAAACAACTTGTAAGTAAGGAGGCAAATTAAACACATGTGTACCCTTCTCCCTCCCAGTGGGGGAACCCACTTTAAAGTAACCAAATCTCAGTACTTAACCAGGAGTTACACAGTTGAGTTGTAGCCCTCACAATGAGGGGGTAACAGCAACAATGAGACAAGCTTAATTCATAGCAGGGCTTCATGACCGGGAATTGTCTGAGCTCAGATTACACCTGATGCTGGTCAAAGCAATATAATAATTATATGAAACAATTCTGGGATGTTGCTGAGGCCGAGATTATCTAGAGGGTGACTGCAAAGGATTGTTGATAAGCCAAGCTCAGGGCACAGTCTGCTTGCTAGGTCTTAGATCTAGTAGTATGTCTCCTACTAGTTTCTTGACATCCAGTGAATGGATTCAAATTCCATAGCTTGGCATTTAAGACTGACTTCAGAATCTACTTCCAAATTGCTTTTTTTGTTTGTTTTTTGGGTTTGTTTTTTGTTTGTTTGTTTGTTTTTTTAGTTCCTATTACTCCTTTTCAAGAATTCCATGTTCCAGGCAAAATATCTTCCAGAAATCCCAACACTCAGCATTCCAACACCTGCTACAATTCCAAACACCTGTACAAATGTGTACAATCCACCTTCAGGTCTTTGGCACTACTTCTTGTCCATCCTTCTCTTCCTTCAAGGCTCAGTGGGCCTTTATCACCTCAACTGAAAGTGACCTTTCCCTTATTCACATTTTCCTAAAACATTTTGTCTAGACCTCTCTCCCTTGCTTTCATTTTGCTTTCTTCATCCAGATCCATGCCATGTACCCCATCCTGTACTATTTATTCATTGTCAAGTCATAGATCCTTTGGTAAACTTTAAACTCCTTGAGAGTAGATACTGTCCCATTTTTCAACTTTATATTCTTAAGAGGCTCATATTTAATAATGCCTAATTTGCACATTGTTTTCTGGCACTATCTCTTTATTTTAATTTAATTTTCTTTATCTTCTTTCCCTTTCTCCAACTCAGTTTTGAGAATATTGACCACTCTTCCTCTGTGACAGTGAAATAACAGTTCATTTACTGTTCCTAAGCCAAATTACAGAAACAGATAGAACTTTGAGATTATAATATAATTTTTAAATTCCCCTGTAATTTTTTTTTTTTTTTGAGACAGTCAGTATTAAGTGACTTGCCCATGGACATAGAACTAATAAGTGTTGAGTGACTGAGGTCAGATTTGAACTTAAGTCCTCTTGACTCCAGGGCATGTGCTCTTATTGTACTTTAATTTAATTTAAACAATAAAACAAGTAAGTTTTAAAGGTGATTTTTAAAATTTGCATTTAGTCATTATTCTTATAATATTTAGCTATCACCTATCAAAGTTTTATAAAAATAAGTTGATGAAACTTTCAAGTGTTAGTTATTCTTTGACTTTTCTCTTTATGTGCAGAAGTCAGAACGTAATGTAATCTTTTAAAATTATAGGTGCTAGAAAATCAGATATTTAAGGAATATTTATTAAGGTGCAAGCCATTGTATAACTTTAATTTAACAATTTAACACTTATTCAATGACTGCTATATGCAAGATGCTATACTATGCCTTGGTGATGCCAAGACAAAAATGAAATGATCTTTGTTCTCAAAGAATTTATATTCTGTTGTTAACAGTATGTGCAAGGTAAGTATAAGTATATAAGGAGAGAATACTAACCATTGGAATATGTGCAGGAAAATCTTGGAAGACTTTGTGGTGGAAGAAGCACCTAAGCTAACCCTGGCATTCTGAGATACAGGGATAGGGAAAGAGTATATTCCAGGCTTGGAGAATAACACATACAAATGCCTGTTCCTGGGAAATAAAATGCCAAATTTGAGGAACCAGTCCATGTTGACTGAAAAGAAATTAGGATGACGGAAAGTAGCAAGAAAAAAAAAAA
>JAJPUD010006141.1:56204-73780 GCA_023553655.1 Myrmecobius fasciatus | reverse complement strand
GAGTTTGAATTGCATCACTTTCTATGTTCATCAGCCTTGGAATATAACTCACCTTTGAAGCAGCAGAAGGAAAATAATCTAAACATCCTTTGAAAAATAAAGAGATTTAAGATTTGGGTGGGTGGCCCCATGTTCCTGTTGGATGGCATGGGTAAGCTTGGGCAACTTTGTGCTGACTCATGCCTGTGTTCTGATTTCCAATTTTAGGTCTTTGAAGAGAAATATTTTTGTGACAGAAAGCCATGTGAGGTTTTTGTGTGTTAATCACCTGCTGAATTTTTCTCCACTTAGGCAGAGCCTTAAGCATCAGTCTGTGATAAAGAGTCAGTTGAAGCATAAAGATATAATTGCTGCTTTATGTGAAGACATTCTCTTCTCCCTCCATTCTTGTTTACAATTAGCTGAACAGATGACACAGTCAGAGACACAGGTAAAACTTACTCTGATAAAAAATACTTAATTTAATCAAGAAAAAACTTTCTTTGGCAGTAAACGAACCACGTTTTCACTGGAGAAGGTTATTTAAAATTTGAGTTTTCTTCAATTAGCTGATTGTCTAAATATTTCCACTTGAAAATGCATTCAAACGTACAATTTGAGGTGCCAGGCCCACATTTTGTTAAGTTGTTACTTTTGAAAAAGGGACGCTCTTTCCTCACATCTGTTGGGCAGTGGAAGTGGACTCCGAGTGCCAGACTTCTGTTGGAAGATCCAGTTAATCAAGGCTTGAAGGAGTGTAGCTAAAAGAATCAGGGTGGCTTTGGGGCAGGAGTGGAGAGATGGTAGAAATGTATGGGAAATGGAGTTAGAAAAAGAATTTTAGGAGTAAAGAGGGAAGAAGGCCTAAGAAAGAGAAATGATACAAAGAACAGAACACTTTTACCCCCTCTTTTTTTTCCTTTTTTTTTTTTTTTTTTCTTCTTGTCTTTGCCGAATCTGTTATTGGTGATTGGGAAAGAGATACCCTATGGGGAAATCCTTCAGTAGTGTAGGGATAGGATTTTTCCCCCCCTTTCTCTTTTGCATATGTGAGAGTTTTAAGAGTTTTTAGAAGGAGCAAAAGTAGGAATTCTTTGTAGGTAGTAGCAGGATTAAGATTTTCTTCTCTTCCTGCTATGAGCCACTGATATTTGGCATTGAGTTTAGCCTATAGTTATCTGTAGATTAAGAAACGGGGGAAATAGAATCTGGGAAAGATGGAGTAGGTGGGCTTCTTGTTGTTTTGTCTCTTGCTACCACCTATTTATCTTGCCACTCTGGGCCATTCTCCTATCAACACTAAGATAAAATAAAAAGGAAGAGGACTGGAAAAAGAGATTGTACAAATCTGCTATGTATATAAGCCCATCTGCATATATATAATAGAATCTTTGAGCTAGAAGAGATCTTAAAGATAATCTAGTCAATCTTTTTTAATATTTAAAAAAGGAAACCAAAGCAAGTAGATTTTGTTACTTATTGAGACCCTGCAATCAGTGGCATAATAGGATTGAATTCTTATTTTCTGTCTTCCAGGCCAGGCTCCACACTACATGTGAAAATTTAACTATTATTAATTACCCCTTACTGCTCATTATGAAACTTTATTTAGGAGCCAGTATAACCTTTATAGTAAATTTTTTAAAAATTTACTTATTTGTTACTCATGTTACTTGGTCATAACTAATGGAAAACTGCTATTCCTTGAATATTTTAAATTCTAGGTGTTTTCATTAAGAATTGAAGCTTAGGGACAGCTAGGTGGCGCAGTGGATAGAGCACCAGCCCTGAAGTCAGAAGGACCTGAGTTCAAATCTGGTCTCAGACACTTAACACTTCCTAACAGTGTGACCCTGGGCAGGTCACTTAATCCCAATTGCCTCAGCAAAAAAAATAATAATAATAATAAAGCTTAATTTTTAAAATAGTTTCCTCTTTAAGTGTTTTTTCTTATTTTTTTTTCCATTTTAATTTTTAACAGGAGAGTGCTGATAATAAATTGTTCCATAAAAGAGTTAAATTATGTCGTTTCTTTGTCAATTCCCTTTTGCACTACACTAAGGTAAGACTTGTTTTGGGTTCTAAATGATCATATTTTCATTTCTGTCCTAAAAACATTTTTTTAAAATTGATTTTACTATCAGTGTGAGGACTGGCATGGTATAATGGATAAAACACTAGTCCTGGAATTAGGAAGACCTGAGTTCAAATCTTGCCTCAAATACTTGATGAATTTGTGATTCCTGGTCAAGACACTTAACCTTTCTTATCCATCAAATGAGAGACCTAAACTCTATAGGTCTAAGATACTGTTCAGAAATCTATAATTCTAGTTCAAAATCTATAATTCTATGACTGTCTCACATGTATTTATATCCTGTTTTATATTTGATAAAAGACTTCTTTGAAGGATATAGAAGAAATAGAATTAAAGAAATCTATAGACTAGTTGGGGAGACAAGATTTAACATACATGAAAAAACTATCTTAAACAGAAGATGGTTTAAAAATTGATTCTTAGCTCCCCTTCCCCCTTTTTTTCATCCCTTTGCTCCTTGTACTGTAGCAGCAGAAGGGTCAACATGGAATGGGGATGATGGGCATTTTTTATTTATATTTTTGTACAATAGGTTGGCGTGGTTAAAGCCATTATAACCAGATTATTTATTAATGATGAATTTCTTTGTATTTCTGCCAGGATAGGACAGTCTATTTCTAGGACCATATTCTAATATGATAGAACCTACCAGAGTTTGCACTCTGCAGGCATATCCCTTTTAGAATCCAGGGCTCTCAGCTATGATGAGGTAGGAAAAAAGGACTAGGAGAAAGAAGCAATATAAAACACCTGCAGTTGTAATAATTTGTATAGTAATAATCCTAAATACTGTGAAAGTTCAGAAGGAAAAATGAGTACTGAAATAATCAGCAAAAGGATGGGCAGAATTTGAATTCAATTCAATTCAAGGCAAGGGGAATAATAAATGACATCTTAAAAGCAATGACATAAATAGAAGAGCAGCTCTGTTCTGGGAAGTAGTAGAAATAAAGTTGAATAGGATAAATTTCAAATCTGGCCTGTGTGATCCTGAACAAGTCACTTAATCTTGTTTGCCTCAGTTTCCTTATCTGTAAAATGAGCTAGAGAAGGAAATGGCAACCATTTTTGTATTTTTCCCGAGAAAATTGCAAATGGGCACAGAGAGTTGGACACGACTGAAAATGACTGAACAACAATGAAAGCAGGTTAAATGTCATCAGATGTTCTGAATGAGCATGAAAGCTAAGTACAGAAATTTCAATAATGCTGTAGGAAATAGAAAGAAAAAATGCTTTATTGAGTAGGGAAGTGACATGAGTGATATTTTAGCAACATCATTGGTTTCTGACTGCCATGCTGAAGGGTAAATGGAATGGGGAGAACCTAAAGCCAAAGAAAACTGCTCAGAAACTGTTTTATTAATCTAGTTGTGAGGTATTAAGAGCTCCCAATTTAGGATGATAGCAGTGGAAATGAAGGGGGTAAGAGAAATCAAAGTAGAAGAGGTTGCTGGCACCCTGAAAAAAGATGAGATCTCTAAGGGAGCAGGTGTGTGTGTGTGTGTCCACTTTTGTCTTATAGAGATTTCATCTTTGAATATATATATATATACCCACTCACCTACATATAAAACCTTAGAATCAACTTCAACTTTTCACTTCCATTGGTCCCTACTATGCCATCATCTCCCTTCCAACCTAATTAATTGCTAAATTTTGTGGACTCCAACTCCTGAACATCTCTTTCTTTATTGATAGATGTGGATATGTATTATATATAGAAACACACATTTGAGAGAGAAAGAAAGATGCCGAGGAGATGGATTCCATAAAACATACATCCACATCTGTCTGTCTACCTATCTATCTCTGTCTGCCTAAAGAAGAATAGGAACCAAAGGTGGAGGCTGTGGAAGGTTTTTTATTTAGGAAGTAGGGAAGGTAAAGAGGAGCCTTAGAGAAAAGAGTCGTTTTGCATAGATTGTTTTAGGGCTATTTCTTCCATCTTGATTGTTGTCTATCTTGGTTTACTTTTCCTGTTACTCTTTTCCTTATGAAGAAAGAATAGCTATTTGATCATTGATACTAGTGTGCTTCCTTCCTCTGTTCTTTTTTGGAGTTGGAAACCCCTGAATACTTACCAGAAAGTATCAATCATTGTCTTCCTATTTAGCATTCTGGGCAACATCACCTTGGCTTGGTCCATGCTGTTTGTTATTATTTCACTTCCAGTACGGAGTATTTTAGAGAGAAGATATTATAAGATCAGAAAAACTACTATCACACAACATAATATACCACAGTCCCTCATGTCTGGCTTTGTTAGCTTTAAGCATTAGAAAAAAATAATAATGATAACAGTACTTTAAAATTTGCCCATGATTGTTTTTATTCTGATTTTAGTTAATCTTTTTTTTCTTTTTAAATTTGACATATAAATCTTTTACTCTGTACTGAATTGAAAAAGCTATTCCCATTTTGTATTTGATTAACAATTCTTGTTTGTTGATCTCTTTTTTTTCTGGCTCTTTTTTCTCATGAAACAAATCTATGACAATTTTATTTTGCATTTTTATTTTAATGTGTATGTTACTATTCACGTGTATTAATTATGTAAATATTGAAAATAAGTTATTTTTTATATTTTAGGAATTTCTTCCTTTTCTCTCTGAGTCTTGTTGTACACTACATCAACTTTATCTTCAGATACACAGGTAAGGCATAGAAAATCATTTGATTACTAAAATACATATAGACCATTTGAATAGCAAGCCTTAGTTTTCTCATTTGTAGAATGAAGGTAGGAGACTTTATGACTAGTAAGGTCCTTTCTGTCTTTAAATCTATGATGCCATTATCCTAAGAAGTAAAGTTATGTTTGTCTTCAAAACCATTATGCATCATTCAAAATTAGCCACTGTGATTTTTTTTGTTCTGTCATCTTTTCAGTAAATTTTATTTGCTTAAAATAATGGAATTTGTAATGGCTTTTTGTTGATTTTTACTAAGTCTGTTGTAGTGAGTTTAATTATAAGCATGTGATGGTCCTTCATAAATAATACAGTGATGTTATGACCAGAATCAGAAATATCATGTAGTAGGATATAAGCAGTTAATATTTGCAGTTTGCGCATTCTAGTAGTTTTCAATGTTGTCAAATATTATTGTAGTCCCACTCAATAGAAGACAAGTAGATTATAGACATGTAAAGTTGTTTGCCTAATAACATCTGATGAATACAGTACTACTGTTTTGACATCTGTCCACTTGATAACCAAAATAACCAGCTCATGAAAAAAATGAGTCAATTAACTGGAAAAAAAAATTCACATCGGTTTTTGTTGTTGTTGTTGTTTTTGGTTGGGCAACCAAAGTCCAGAGTAGTTGAGCTGTATTATCTAAAATCAGACGTTTACAGGACAGCTAGGTGGTGCAGTGGATAGAGCAGCCCTGAAGTCAGGAGGACCTGAGTTCAAATGTGGTCTCAGACACTTCACACTTCCTAGCTGTGTGACCCTGGGCACTTAACTTCAATTGCCTCAACAAAAAGCAAAAAATAAAATAAAATAAAATTAGACATTGACAACTTTTGATCTCAAATGTGTCTTTGCTGTTATTGTCATACAACAGACTAACTTCTCTTCAGTGCTGTCAGGAACATCACAATTAAAGAAACTTTTTTTAAAAAGGTGATTAAGTTAAAAATTTAATTTCACATTGATTTAACTAAAATGCAATTTGTAACTCCAGTAACCAAAAGTAAAACATTCCATTTATATTGTAGTAGAATATATTTAGTATCTTTTACTTTACCTTTCTCCCTACTTAGTCTTTATTCCACAATTTCCTCTCATTTTCCATCCCAATTTTGCCCCTATATCTCGAGAAATAGGAAGGAACCATAGGGGCAAAATAGAGGTTCTTATCTATATTCAGAATTCCACCTTTTGTTAGGTCCCATCACTTGTCCCTAGATTATTCCAAACAGGATATTGGTGGATGAATTCACTTTCACCTTAACCTCAATCTGCTATTCCTGGTTCCAGAAGCAATATTTTTTCCCCTTAAAAAAAAAAAATTAATTGCATTCTCATTCATTTCAAATGTTTTCCTTCTAACTTCCCTAATTCTGTCAAGGACATCATTCTTCCCAACAACTAGATTTGCAAACTTGGAGACATCCTCCACTTTTTACTCACATTCATCTCCTTGTCAAAGGCAGTTGCCAAGTTTTGTGGATCCCACTTGCTCAATATTTCTCATTTGTCCTTTTCTTTCAACTCATACCCTATTCATATAGTATCATCATCTTTTATTTGGACAATTGCAATAGCTTTCCAATTGGTTTTCATTTGTTTGGTCTTTCTCTTCTCCATTCTCCACACAACTACCAAACTGATATTCCTTTTCTGAAGTCACCATAAGAGTGTATAGAGAGAATTAGAGCAGGCTTTAGAAAGAGCTTTGTATAATCATCAGTTAGGAAACATGACACAAATAACGAGCCAGAAAGGTGATGTAGGATTAAAATTCAGAAGAGATTCAGAAGAGTTATCAGCATGGGGATAACACTAAGCTCATGCTGATAACTCTTCTGAATCTCTTCTGAATTTTAATCCTACATCACCAAATTTCTATTGGTGATTGATTATGTGGATCCATTTCAAATCTAGCATGTTCAAAACAATACACAATCTTTCTTCCAAAACTCTTGTCTTTCCCAAATTTAACTATTTATATCAAGGGCACTACTATCTTTCCAATCTCTAGGGATTTTTGTTGTTGGTGTTCATTCATTTAAGTCTTGTCTGACTCTTTGTGACCCCATTTGGGGTTTTCTTGTCAAAGATACTGGAATGGTTTGCCATTTCCATCTCTTGCTCATTTCACTGATGAGGAAACTGAGGAAAATTGGGCTAAGTGACTTGTCCAGGGTCACACAACTAATAAGTGTCTGAGGCAGGATTTGAATTCAGGAACATGAGTCTTCCTAACTCCAAGTCTGGCACTCTATCCACTTAGCTGCCCAACATTTGTAGCCTGAACTTTATCCTGGACTGCTCCTTCTCTCATACCACATATGTAGTCAATTGCCAAATCTTGCCATTTCTTCCTTTACAATTTCTCTTGCTTCTAACCCCTGTCTTTACTCATAAAAATATATTAATTCAGGATCTTATTATTTTTTGCCAGTTTATTGCTACAGCCTCCTAATTGGTCTTGTCTCCAGTTTCTCTCCATTCCAGTTCATCCTACCATTCCCAAAGTAATTTTATTTAAACATATCTGATTATGCTCCCCGGCCCCATTTGCTCTGTTCTACTTCACCTCAGTAATCTCAGTGGCATTAGTTATTGGT
This sequence comes from Myrmecobius fasciatus, assembly GCA_023553655.1. Taxonomy (NCBI): domain Eukaryota; kingdom Metazoa; phylum Chordata; class Mammalia; order Dasyuromorphia; family Myrmecobiidae; genus Myrmecobius; species Myrmecobius fasciatus. The sequence continues at coordinate 66,402 of JAJPUD010006141.1, read as the reverse complement.
GTTAGGATAAAATATAAACTTTTGTTTAGATTTTAAAGAGCCAGTTTGATAACTTTTTAAGCATAGTTCCAGATTGCTGTCCAGAATGGTTGCATCCGTTCACAGTTCTACCAACAATGTATCAGTGTCCCAGTTTTCCCACATTCCTTCCAGCATTCATCATTTTCTTTTCCTGTCATTTTAGCTAATCTGACAGGTGTGTAGTGGTATCTCAGAGTTGTCTTAATTTGCATTTCTCTGATCAATAGTGATTTGGAGCATCTTTTCAGATGACTAGAAATGGTTTCAAATTCTTCACTGAAAATTGTCAGTTCATGTCCTTTGACCATTTATCAATTGGAGAATGACTTAAATTCTTATAAATTTGAGTCAATTCCCTATATATTTTAGAGATGAGGTCTTTATTAGAACCTTTGAATATAAAAATGTTTTTCTAGTTTATTGCTTCCCTTCTAATCTTGTCTGCATTAGTTTTGTTTGTACAAAAACTTTTTAACTTGGTATAATCAAAATTATCTATTTTGTGATTAATAATAATCTCTAGTTCTTCTTTGGTCACAAATTCCTTCCTCCTCCATAGATCTGAGAGGTAAACTATCCTATGTTCTTCTAATTTGTTTATAATATCATTTTAATGTCTAGATCATGAACCCATTTCAATCTTATCTTGGTAAAAGGTGTTAGGTGTAGGTCAGTGCCTAGTTTCTGCCACATTAGTTTCCAATTTTCTCAGCAGTTTTTGTCAAATAGTGAATTCTTATCCCAAAAGCTGGGATCTTAGGGTTTGTCAAATACTAGATTGCTGTAGTCATTGACCCAGCAGTGTTTCTACTGGGCCTATATCCCAAAGAGATCTTAAAGGAGGGAAAGGGCCCCACATGTGCAAGAATGTTTGTGGCAGCCCTTTTTGTAGTGGCAAGAAACTGGAAACTGAATGGATGCCCATCAGCTGGAGAATGACTGAATAAATTATGGTATATGAATGTTATGGAACATTATTGCTCTGTAAGAAATGACCAGAAGGACGATTTCAGAGAGGCCTGGAGAGACTTGCATGAACTGATGCTGAGTGAAACGAGCAGAACCAGGAGATTATTATACACAGCAACAACAATACTATATGACGATCAGTTCTGATGGACATGGCTCTCTTCAACAATGAAATGTTTCAAACCAGTTCCAATTGTTCAGTGAAAAAAGCCATATACACCCAGAGAGAGGGGTGTGAAATGTGGACCACGACATAACATTTTCATGCTCTCTATTGATGTTTGCTTGCATTGTGTTTCCTTTCTCTGATTTTTCTTTCTTGTAGATACGATTTTCCTTGCACAAAAATGATGTGTGTGGAAATATGTATACATATATTCGATTTGTCAAGTATTTTAACATAATTAACATGTAGTGGATATTCTGCCATCGTGGGGAGTAGGGGGGAAAAATTTTGTAACAGAAAGCTTTGTAAGGGTTAGTGTTGTAGAATTACCCATACATATGTTTTGCAAATAAAAAGTTTTAATAAAAAATAATAATTAAAAAAAAGAAAGAAAATATGGAGTCCACTATCTTGTTGCTCATGTGTCTTGGAAGTTCACTATTTTGTATATATGTATTTGTGTTAATCAACTCCATGTTCATACTTTATATACTTTTATGTGTACTTGCCTCTCCCATTGGACTGTAATTCTCCATGTGAGAGATTGTTTCATTAACTTTGTACTTGCATCCCCAGTGCCTGGTACAGTGCCTGGCACATAGGAAGTCATTTAATAAATACTTATTTGTTGATTGATGAATCCTTACATGTAAGTCTGACTATGTCGCATTTAAGAAGCAGCTTGGGGGAGAGGGGTGTTATCTTTAGGATAAAATGCTAATTCTTCTCTTTAGCATTAGTGCCCTTTACTATCTGAGGGCAGACTATATTCTTACATTCAATATTCCTTGAAATGGGCTTGCTGGTTGCTCATAATAAAAAACTTTGTATCTCCTGCCTCATTGCCTTTGCGCAGACTGTCCCAATCGCTATGAATTTATTCTGTAAATATTCTGCATTTACTTTTCTATGAACTTGTTGTATCTTCTGCCCTTCCTTACAATGTAAGCTTCTTGAGGCAAGAATTAATTCCTTTTTGTGTTTTTAAATCCAGTACATTGCGTTGTGTCTGCTACATGGTAGGCATTTAATAATTGACGCCTAACTTTTACTTCTTAGCTTATTTCTAGTATTATAGTATATTTTGTAAAGCTTTGAAATTCTCAGACTGACTATTCCATTAACTATAGTTTCAGCATTCTGCTATTACTGAAACACTTAAAAGAAATATATATATATATATGCATATATATATATATATAGCTGCCCCAAAATAGTTTTCTTATGTTATTCATGGCTATTGAATTCAAGGTTAATGTTTTCTGTGTTGTGTGTATGTTTATCATTATTATGAAGTGGAACAATATTGTACCAAATATTTATCGCAGTAATTAAGAAATATTCAAAATGTTGGCCTTAACATTTAATTTAGAATTTAGAATTTTATTTTACTGTACTTTTTGGTCTAGACCTGCAATTTCATTGATATATATAAAAAAACTCACTCTGCTAGTACAGATAACAAATTATAATCTTAGAGAGTTTCCCAGAGAACTGAGAGTGACTTGCGAAAGGTGCTACAGCCAGAATATAGCAGAGACAAGACCTAAGCTCAGACCTTTCCAGTTCTGATATCAGCTCTCTATTCTCGTCACCATATTGCCTTTGGATAAAATTTTTAAATAATTTTAGCTGTTAGGATTTTCCATATTGATTTGATCTAATCTGATGTGTATTGGTATAGAATTTGGTATTGCATACAGACCACTAACAAACTTTTTTTTTTCCTTTTTTCCATTTTATAGTAAGTTTCCTCCAAGTCTGTATGCTACAATGATTCCAAAGGCACAAGAGAAGGAAATATTAAGTGTATTTCTAGTGGCTCTGGATCCACTCATCAGTCAACTTTTATCATTCAGCTCTTTTGTAGAGGCTGTATTAGGAGACAAATTAGGTAAATTCCAAAGAGAATTAATTTCTTACAGTATTATTGTGATTATATCATTCTTTTATGAAAAACATTTTAGTATTTTGTCCATTGTCTTTCAAATAAAATGTAAAATTCTTGGGCATCATTTAGTGTTCAATTCCCTCCATAATTTGACTCCGGTATGCTTTTCCATTCTTGTATCTTACTATTCTTCATGTATTCATCTTTCCATTTAAAAATGGGCAACTCCCTATTCCTTGTTCTCTTTCTGTCTTTTCCAATCCTCATTACTGGAAAGAGTTACCTTCTTCTCACTCCCTTCTCCCCAACCTTTGCCATTTTATTTTCCTCTTGTTCAAGGAGGAAGATATTTATTCTTTTATGAAGACTTTCCTCAAGCTTCTTTGTCTAGGTGAAAATGATCTCTCTTTCTCCTCAAATTTCTCAAAGCACTTTTCCTAGATTTCTAATGTATTTATTTCTTTTTTATCATAGTTATTTATGTAAATGTCTTCCCTGTCACTCCTCCATTAGATTATAAACTCTTTGAAAGTAGCCCTTTGTCTTATCACTAGTGCCTACATACAAAGTGGCTATTTTGTAAATATTTCTCGAATTATTTATTATATTTCACTGTGCACAGAATGATTTTTTTTGTGCAGGTAATCCATTATTTCCCATTTCTGCATATCTTTCCCCTTGTATTTACAACTTAATAAATTTAAAATACACATACACACACACATACTTCCCAGTGCTCTAAAATTTAAAAGTTATGTCTCTTGTCACCAGAATTTAATTTTTAAGTGAAATTTGATTTGTATTTTACACTTTGTATGTTTACAGATATGTGTAAATATCTTATTATTCTCTCATTTTTTTTTTACCTTTAAGATCTGTCTTCTGAGCTACAGCTTCCACAGTGTCTCCTTCTGGTTAATGTAATGGACAAGCTACCTTCTCAGCCTGAAAACGTACAACATCTTTGGTGTAAGAGAAGCCAATATTCTGAACATAAATCTAGGTAATAAAAATGTTTTTATTAAATACAAAACATGTTATAGATGAACTACTGTAAACTCTGTTATTTAATATGATATGACAATTTAACACTAAAATTATTGTCAATATGACTTAGTCTTTGTAATTCAGAAATTAATTGGATATTTTCTCATTTTAAAAATACATCTCACGGGGCAGCTACGTGGCACAGTGTTTAGAGTACCAGCCCTGAAGTCAGGAGGACCTGAGTTCAAATCTCAGGTACTTAACACTTCCTAATTGTGCCTCAGCAAAAAAAAATAAATAAAAATACATCTCACATTTGATCATTTAATTTGAATGTTTTTCACTACATACAAAAATTCTAAATGTCACATCTCTAAATAGATTTCTTTTTAAAAATTTTGTTGATGCTTTTTGCTTTTATATTAGTTATTTCCAGATAACTTCCTTATAACTTATCCCCACTTAGTGAGCTTTTCCATTATAACAAAGAAAAACAGATCAGCAAAATCAGCCGACAGAATAACCATATATATGATAGCATATAGGAAAAGAGGGAGATGCATTTTTTCATCTTTTCTCAGTGCCAGAATTTGTCATTTCAGTTAACACAGTTTGGACTTTGTTTTAATCTTTTTATTTGAATCATTGTCATTGTATACTTTTTCTTCATTCTACATAGTTCACATAATCCTTTTCATATTTTTCTAAAAGTTTTAATACTCATTTACTTTTATGGTATAATATTACATTATATTGCATATACCTGAAATTGTTCAGCCTTTCTATTCTTCCGATAATATCTTAATAGTGTATGCCTTTATCACTTTATACTTATTATTCATTTATTTCATTCTCTTAATTGGCCTTTATCTAACTTTCTACCACAATGACCAGATTAATCTTTTTAATGCACTACTTTCTTATTCTCCTCTCAAAGACATTTAATTATCTGTTTTCTAAATTCATTTAGTTCACAGTGAGATTTTTTGATTATCCTTGAATATATACTACAGTTTCCTCAGGGCTTTTGTTTATGTGATGTCTTTCTGGTCCTATAATGATATCACTGTACAAGAAAGCCAACTAAAATCCTCCATTCAACTTCCCTGAGAATTCCAATCCGCCTTGATCTTTCCCTCCTTGGAACACCCATAGCACATATTATTGCCTTCTTTTGAAATATCTCATCATGCTTTCTAACTGTTAGGTGGACTTCAAGAATCTGCATGATGCTTTCCTTTTTTCTCTTGACATTCTCACTTAGTGACTTCATGAGCTCCCATGGGTTTAATTATCATCTCTATGGGGGTATCTGATTTGTATTCATCCCTACTTTTCTTTGAGTTCCAGTTGCACCTCTCCAATTGTCTTTTGAATGTTTTGAATTTGATATTTTGTGAGCATCTCAAATTCAATAATAGAAATTAAGAACAAATCATTATTTTCTCTTTATAGTTCATTTCTCTTCTAAACGGGCAGGCTCTACTGTGCTTCTATTCTCTCAAGTTTGAATCCTCAACATTGTCTTCACTCTCATCCCACATAAATCTTGTCAGATCTTATAATTTTTATTTCCCCATCAATCTTAAATCCTTCCTCTCTTTCTCACCATTCAAATTCAGGTTTTTATAACCTCTTTTTTTTTTTAATTCATTTTTTAGTAGTTACCAAAAATAGATTTTTCTTCCCCCTCCCCCACCTTTCCTCATGATTAATATAAAGAAGGAAACTTAAAACAAATAAGCATGGTCAAGCAAAACAAATTCCTGTCTTTTCTATGTCTTTAAAAACTGTGTCATTTAACTTACATCAGATTGCTTGCTATTGGGGGGTGGGGGGGAAAGAAAGGGAAGAAGGGAAAAAAATTGGAAACACAAAATCTTACAAAAGTGAATGTTGAAAACTCTTTACATGTGTCTGGAAAATAAAATACTATTAAAAAAAAATTTTAATTGTCACACACGCACACAAAAAAATTATGTTTTAGAGACTCTTTAGGTCTCAGAGACCACTGTAAAAGGTGGATATCTTGCTTCTCTTTCATGTCTTCCTGCCTGTATCTTTCTCTCTGGTCTGCCTACCTCATCTTTCCTCCATAGTCTGCTGCAGTAGTTCTCTTAAAACATAAATCTGATCACGTCATTATTGCTATTCAGTAAACTCAACTTGCCATCTGTTCCCCTTAGGAACAAATGTAAATTCCTCTGTTTAGCTTTAAAAAACCTTTACAACCTGACCCATTGCTTTCCTTCCTACGTCCTGTGGTCGAGTCAACAAGCATCTATTGAATGATTACAGTGTGTCAGGTGCTAAGATTTTGGCATATCAAAAAAAGGCAAAAAAAACCAGTCTCTGCTTTCAGGGAGCTCAAAATCAAATGAAGAAGAAAGTATGTAGACAACTATATTAAAACAAAGACAGGATAAACAGGAGTTAACATTGTAGAGAGAGGCTGCTCAGAGGGAGAAGAACCAGGAAAGTGTTCTTGCAGAAGCTGGGGCTTTAGCTGAGACTTGAGGAGAGCCAGAGTGGTGGAATCATTATATTTATCAGAGTTCTTAAAGCCTTTTAAAGTTGTTTTTGTTTGATATTGTTTTTGTCATTGTATAAATAGTTTCTCAGATTCTGTTCACTTTACTCTGCATAACTTTTTGCAAGTTTTCCCAGGTTTCTCTGAAATTAGCCTTTTTGTCATGTGTCGGCTATCTTTGTTCTGTCTCTTTAAGAAATTTTTCTTGGCCTATATAAGCCCCATATGTGTTATTGTTACAATCCTATGATTAAGAATTAAATGCTAACCATATTGGCTTCAATGTTCTTGCTTTCTCTAGGATGTCTTTGCTTGAAGCCATTTTCTACAGTTTTGAGCAGTGTTCGGGGGAGCTCTCTTTGCCTGCTAATTTGCCAGAAGTTATAAGTGAACAACAAGCTGAAATGGCTGTCACCTTATATCAATATGTTTGTGTTCACTTGTGCACCTTCATTGCTTCTTTTCATCCATCACTGTTCCTTGAACTGGTAAGCTATGGTAAAATTCTAGGAGAAATTTATCAATAGATATAAGTCCTACTATTTTTACAGTGAAATCATGGAACATGGAAATTGAGGAGAAAAGTTGTAGAATAGAGAGAAAGCATGTTTCTATATAGTCTTTTAATAGACATTCTTCTTTAATATTTTATTTTTCCTTCATTTTTATTTACTATTCATTCTAGAGAAGGCAGCTAGGTGACGCAGTAGATAGAGCACCAGTCCTGAAGTCAGGAGGACCTGAGTTCAAATCTAATCTCAGACACTTAACATCTAGCTGTGTGACCTTGGGCAAGTCATTTAACCTCAATTGCCTCAAGGGGAAAAATTCATCCTAGAAAATTGCTATTTATGCTAATCATATCTAGGTACGTTTATTTGATTAACATCTTTCTAGATATAAGGATGGGGAGGAGGAGGTATAATGGATAGAGAATTTTAAATCTCTATGCCTAGATAAGGAGGGAAGGAGCAAGATACTTAAAATTTTGTCCTCTCTTGATTGGTTTGAAAATTAATCATATATAATATTTGGCCTTTTATAAACCTAATTTTTTAAATGAAATTGAATTCAGGACTATGCTTATAAAAAAAAATTATTACCATTTTTCCACAAAGTCCCTCTTTTCACTCTCCCCATCCAAAAAAAAATTCAGAATTACCACTATAATTTATGGGGAAAACAATTGTTTTTGACAATACACCAGTAAAATGAAGTCTGTTTTAAATTAAAATAGTGCCTGTAGGATCTGTAGAGAAAACAAGTAATACAGAAACTATATTTGAATCACTGGATTAGCATTCAGAAAACATCAGACAGCAGGGGCAGGTTTCAGGTCCTGACACACTTTCCATTGTGAATTAATTATTATTCTCACAATGAAGCTGAAAATGCTTATCGTACTTTTGTGTAATCTCAGACTCTGTTCTTAACCCTCTTCCCTCTCTGAACTCTATTGGTGATTATATAAGTTTACATTCATCTTTATGTAAATAGAACATCACCTGGCACCTCAAAATTATTATGTCTAAAACAGAACTTATTTTGTTTCCTCATATATATATATATATACTTTTCCTTCTCCATGAAGCTACTAAACCAGTCATCTTCGAGTACCAGTTCTGACCATGTCTCTCCCCTGCTCAGGAATCATAGCGACTCCCTCTGTCCTCTGTTTTGGCATTTGTAGCCCTTCACAATCTGACTTTAGCTTTCAGTCAACAGACGTGCATATTATGCCAGGCAGTAGGTGCTAGGGCAGAAAGGACAAAAATGGAACAATCCCTGTCGTCAAGGAGCTATTCTATTATTAGGATTTGTGTTATATGTGTGTATATATGTGTATATACACATGTACATACACATAGATATATAAATACATATATGTAGCATTTTTAAATACAAATTTGTTTTAATTTAGGATACCATATTATTGGATGCTGTACTTAATTCTGGAATGATTACCACCTTATTAGCTATGGATACATGGTGCTTCTTGGCCCGGTAAGGTATAACCTAAAGTTGCTGTGTGAAATATCTTTATATTAATTTCTAGGAATAAGTAATAGTAATTAATTATCAGTTCAAAAATAATTTGGTTTCAGTTTTAATCATTTGTATAGAAAAGTGGTAGTGTTGCAGATCAGAGAACCATTTTAGGCCATTTTTCAGAAATCCAGATTAAATTTCTTGGTTTATTTTCTATCATCTTAGAAATGATTGAAGTGGGGCAGCTAGATGGCACAGTGGATAGAGCACTGGCCTTGAAGTTAAGGAGGACTTGAGTTCAAATTCAACCTCAGACACTTAATACTCCCTAGCTGTGTGACTCTGGACAAGTTACTTAATCCCAATTGCCTCAACAAAAAAAAAATAGCAGAAATGATTGAAGTTTGCATTTCTTTTTAAAAATATGTATTGCTTTACTAGAGCTCATTTCCTTGCTTGTCTTAATAAGTATATATATATATATATATCTTTTGCATCTCAGGTATGGGACTGCTGAACTTTGTGCCCATCATGTGTTCATAATAGCACATTTGGTGAGTAGGATAAGCCCACTGTATTTCAGTATACAAATTCTCTTCTACTTATATCTTCAAGAATGCTAAGGATGTGAAGTATTATGCTTATTGAACTGAGAGTTCTTTTCTTCTTTGACAAATTTTATCCTTTTCAGAAAGAAGAATTAGAAATAATGACTGAAAACTGAGGAAATTGTTGCTTGTTGATAAAATCATACTTCCACAGTGATCAGAATGAATTGAATATGGATAAAATGAATTTTTAGAATGAAAAGGAACTTAAAATTGAATGTAAAATAGAAACCAGAAATTATCATACCAAAAAACCCCCTCTTTTTCATCTGATTCAGATAAGATTTAACCTAACTTACACCTGAATTAGGACTCCTTATGGAAACAGCCACTTGATGGTGTCAGAGTGCTTAGAGTACCAGGCCTAGAGTCAGGATGATGACTCCTGAGTTCAAATTTGGCTTCAGGCACTTAACTTAGCTGTGTAACCCTTAGTTTGTCCCTTAACTCTGTCTGCCACAATTTCCTCATCTGTAAGATGTGCTGGAGAAGGAAATAGTAAACCACTCCGATATCTTTGCCAAGAAAATCCCAAAGGGAATCATGAATAATTGCACACAGCTCACAATGACTGCACCAAATGGAAATGTACTTAAGTGATTTAAGTTTTTGACTTTGCTTATTTGAAAAAAACAAAAGTTAAAAAGGGGGGGGGGGAATAAAAGTTATGCTGGTGTTTGCTTTAAATGAAAAGGAAATAGATTGAGTAAGTGAAGTCCATTTTAAATCCTGAGAAGTTTTGGGCACCCTGTATAGCTTTTCAAAAATAGACAATTTTCTTTTGCTCTCTGTATCTTGTTTGGAAATTTTGACAGGACTGATCAATTAAGGGATAATTTTTGTATTATAAAAATATTTTCTCCTACTAGACTATATGGTTCTCCACAAATACTTATTCCAAAATAGAATGGAGGTACCCTTAGGTTCAAGGCTTTGTCAAAAGAGCACAGACTTTTAAGTTCTCTGACTGGAAAAGCCTTGAATATGGGATCTACAGCAGAATGTGTTTGCTTTCTTTTTTTTTTTTTTTTTTTTTT
>JAJPUD010006141.1:0-45551 GCA_023553655.1 Myrmecobius fasciatus | reverse complement strand
ATTATTTCCTTCAATTATCTTTTTTAGCTCCTTTTGTAGCTGGCCAATTGAATTTCTTGATTCAATGCATTCTTTTTCCATTTTGCCAGTTTTATTTTTCAGTGAATTGTTGTCTTTTTCCAATTCACCAATTTTGTTTTTCAGTTCACCATTTTTATTTTCCAGTGAATTGGTGATTTTTTCCAATTCACCAATTTTGTTTTTCAATGAACTGTTTTCTTTTTCCAATTCACCAGTCCTATTTTCCAGTTTTTGATATTTCTGTTGCCCTGATCTCAATTTACTTCCCCATTCTTCTTCTAGCTCTCTTTTGAGATTCTTAATGCAATCATCCAGGTAAGCCTTTTGAAAGGGAGACCAACTTAAGTCTGCCTTTGTGGCTTCATCTGGGATTGTTTTCATGTCAGGATCTGGGGACTGTTCTATTTTTTCTCCGTAAAAGCTTTCTATGGTAAGAGCTCTCTTCTGCTTCTTGCTCATGATTTAAAGTTGGGATATTGGTCAAAAGCCGAGAAAACTGCAACAATTTGTATTTGCCCTGGGGCAGTTTGCCGAGTTGACTTCCGGTCTGAGGCTGGTCGGGCTAGATTTGCACTAGGACCACGTTTCCAGCTGCTCTCGATCCACCCTTTACCAAAGGCAGATCTGCCAAAGCACCTGCCCGCAAGCAGAGCAAAGTGGCCCAGGCGTCTCCCAGGGGCTTCCTGGGTGCCCAAAATCCGCCCCTCTATCGCAGCCCCGACCTCCGCCCCGGCTGGAGTCCGATCAGGACCAGCGGCCGATTTCCCCTGAGGCTAACCCCCTCCGGAGTTCTTTCAAGGTAGATTCCCGATAGAAGTGCGTTGCAGTCCAAATGCTTGGCGGAGTCCCCACTCAAAAACCAGTTCGAAGGCTCACCCCGTCTGGGCCCGAGGGAAGGTCCCAGGAGTTCACAGAGAAAGCTGTTCGCCATTCGACATCTTGGCTCCGTCCCCTGTTGGTCATTTCTTACAGAACAATAATATACCATAACATTCAAATACCATAATTTATTCAGCCATTCTCCAATTGATGGGCATCTTTTCAATTTCCAGTTTCTTGCCAATACAAAAAGGGCTGCCACAAACATTTTTGCACATATGGGTCCGTTTCCCTCTTTTAAAATCTCTTTGGGATATAGGCCCAGTAGAAACACTGCTGGGTCAAAGGGTATGCACAGTTTGATAACTTTTTGAGCATAGCTCCAAATTGCTCTCCAGAATGGTTGGATCCGTTCACAGTTCCACCAACAATGTATCAGTGTCCCAGTTTTCCCACATCCCCTCCAACAGTTATCATTATCATTTCCTGTCATTTTAGCCAATCTGACAGGTGTGTAGTGGTATCTCAGAGTTGTCTTAATTTGCTTTTCTCTGATCAATAGTGACTTGGAGCACCTTTTCATGTGACTGGAAATAGTTTCAATTTCTTCGTCTGAAAATTGTTTGTTCGTATTTTTTGACCATTTATCCATTGGAGAATGGCTTAAATTCTTATATATTTGAGTCAATTCTCGATATATTTTAGAAATGCGGCCTTTATCAGAACCTTTGGATGTAAAAATATTTTCCCAGTTTACTGCTACCCTTCTAATCTTGTCTGCATTCATTTTGTTTGTACAAAAACTTTTTAACTTGATATAGTCGAACTTATCTATTTTGTGATTAATGATGACCTCTAGTTCTTTTTTGGTCACAAATTCCTTCCCCCTCCACAGGTCTGAGAGGTAAACCATCCTACATTGTTCTAATTTGTTTATAATATCATTCTTTATGCCTAGATCATGAATCCATTTTGACCTAATCTTGGTATATGGTGTTAGGTGTGGGTCAATGCCTAATTTCTTCCATACTAGTTTCCAATTATCCCAGCAGTTTTTGTCAAATATTGAGTTTTTAATCCCAAAAACTGGGGTCTTGGGTTTATCAAACACTAGATTACTATTGTCATTGAGTATTTTGTCCTGTGAACCTAACCTATTCCACTGATCCACTACTCTATTTCTTATCCAGTACCAAATGGTTTTGGTGACCACTGCTTTATAATATTGTTTTAGATCTGGTGCAGCTAGGCCACCCTCATTTGCATTTTTTTTCATTAATTCCCTTGAAATTCTTGACCTTTTGTTTTTCCAGATGAATTTTGTTGTTATTTTTTCTAGTTCAGTTAAATGATCTCTTGGGAGTTTGATTGGTATAGCACTAAATAGATAGATTAGTTTAGGTAGTATTGCCATCTTTATTATATTCACTCGACCTATCCAAGAGCACTTGATGTTTTTCCAATTGTTTAGGTCTGACTATTTGTGTGGAGAGTGTTTTGTAGTTTTGATCATATAGATCCTGACTTTCCCTTGGCAGATATATTCCCAAATATTTTATACTATCGATAGTTATTTTGAATGGAATTTCTCTTTGTATCTCTTGCTGTTGCATTTTGTTGGTGATGTATAAAAATGCTGATGATTTATGTGGATTTATTTTGTATCCTGCAACTTTGCTAAAGTTGTGGATTAATTCTAATAGATTTTTAGTTGATTCTCTAGGGTTCTCTAAGTAGACCATCATATCATCTGCAAAGAGTGATAATTTGGTTTCCTCATGACCTACTCTAATTCCTTTAATCTCTTTTTCTTGTCTTATTGCCAAGGCTAGCATTTCTAATACAATATTGAACAGTAATGGTGATAGTGGGCAACCTTGTTTCACCCCTGATCTTACTGGGAATGGTTCCAGTTTATCACCATTACATATGATGCTAGCTGATGGTTTTAAATAGACGCTACCGACTATTTTAAGGAAAAGTCCATTAATTCCTATACTCTCTAATGTTTTTAATAGGAATGGGTGTTGGATTTTATCAAATGCTTTTTCTGCATCTATTGAGATTATCATATGTTTTTTGTTAATTTGGTTATTAATATAGTCAATTATGTTAATAGTTTTCCTAATATTGAACCAGCCCTGCATTCCTGGTATAAATCCTACTTGGTCATGGTGTATTATTCTGGGGATGATTTTCTGTAATCTCTTTGCTAATATTTTATTTTAAGATTTTTGCATCAATATTCATTAAGGAGATTGGTCTATAATTTTCTTTCTCTGTTTTTGTTTTACCTGGTTTAGGTATCAGTACCATGTCTGTATCATAAAAGAAGTTTGGTAGGAGTCCTTCATTCCCTATTTTTTCGAATAGTTTATATAATATTGGAGTTAACTGTTATTTAAATGTTTGGTAGAATTCACATGTAAATCCATCTGGTCCTGGGGATTTTTTCTTAGGGAGTTGATTAATGACTTGTTCTATTTCTTTTTCTGAAATGGGACTATTTAAGTAATTTATTTCCTCTTCTGTTAATCTGGGCAATCTATATTTTTGTAGATATTCCTCCATTTCACTTAGGTTATCAAATTTATTGGCATACAGTTGGGCAAAGTAACTCCTGATTATTGCTCTAATTTCCTCTTCATTGGTGGAAAGTTCTCCCTTTTCATTTTTGAGACTAACAATTTGATTTTCCTCTTTCCTTTTTCTAATTAAATTAACTAGAGGTTTATCTATTTTGTTGGTTTTTTCATAAAACCAACTTTTAGTTTTATTTATTAATTCAATAGTTTTTTTACTTTCAATTTTACTAATCTCTCTTTTTATTTTTAGGATTTCAAGTTTGGTATTTGATTGGGGGTTTTTAATTTGTTCTTTCTCTAGCTTTTTTAGTTGCAAGCCCAATTCATTGATTTTCTCTTTTTCTATTTTATGCAAATAAGCATCTAGAGATATAAAATTTCCCCTTATTACCGCTTTGGCTGTATCCCACAAATTTTGGTATGTTGTCTCATTATTGTCATTCTCTTGGATGAAATTAGTAATTGTGTCTGTAATTTGCTGTTTCACCCATTCATTCTTTAGGATAAAATTATTTAGTTTCCAATTGTTTTTTGGTCTATTTTCTCCTGGCCTTATATTGCCTGTGATTTTTATTCCGGCATGATCTGAAAAAAATGCATTTATCATTTCTGCCTTCGTGCATTTGATTTTGAGGTTTTTGTGTCCTAACACATGGTCAGTTTTTGTATAAGTTCCATGGACTGCTGAGAAAAAAGTAAACTCCTTTCTGTCTCCATTTAATTTCCTCCAAAGATCTATCATAGCTAACTTTTCTAACATTTTGTTTACCTCCTTAACTTCTTTCTTATTTATTTTGTGGTTTGATTTATCAAGTTCTGAGAGAGGGAGGTTGAGATCCCCCACTATTATAGTTTTGCTGTCTATTTCTTCTTGCATCTCTCTGAACTTTTCCTCTGGGAATTTCCATGCTATACCACTTGGTGCATATATGTTTAGTATTGATATTGCTTCATCATCTATGGTACCCTTTAGGAAGATATAATTTCCTTCTTTGTCTCTTTTAATTAAGTCTGTCTTTGCTTTTACTGGTCTGAGATCAGGATTGCAACCCCTGCTTTTTTTTGTTCACCTGAAGCATAATAGATTCTGCTCCAGCCTTTTACCTTCACCCTGTATGTATCTCTCTTTTAGATGTGTTTCTTGTATACAACATATTGTTGGATTCTGGTTTTTAATCCAATCTGCTATCTGTTTCTGCTTTAAGGGAGAGTTCATTCCATTCACATTCACAGTTACAATAACTAATTCTGTATTTCCTGCCATCTTATTTACCCTAGCTTATGCTTTTCTCTTTCTTATCCCCTTTCCCTCCTCCCTACTATTTTGCTTTTGAAAACCACTTCCCTCAAACAATCCTTCCCCTTTAGAGCCCCCCCTTCCCCCCCCTTTCCCTCCTGTTTCCTTATAAGTACGTCTATTATTCCCTCTGAGCCAAATCTGATGAGATGGAGATTAACCCAATTCTCATTCCCCTCCCTTTTCTCCCCTCAATCATTATAGGTTTTCTTTGCCTCTACATGTGATGTAATTTCCCTTATTTTACCTCCTTTTCCTCTTCTTCCAATGTTATCCCTTTTCTACCTCTAATTTCTTTTTCAGTTTATCATATCATAATAATCATAAAATCACAATAAACATATCATAATAATCATAAAATCACAGTAATCATATCATAATAATCATAAAATCACAGTAATATCATAATCATAATGTAATAATAGATTCATAAAATCAACCTTCATTCTATAAGTATCTATAACATAAATATAGTTCTCAAGAGTTTTTTTTTTTCTTGTTACCTTTTTATGTTTCTCTTGTGTTCTGTGTTTGTAGATCAAATTTTTTGTTCAGTTCTGGTTTTTTCAGTAGAAATAGGTGAAATTCTCCTATATCATTGAATGACCATCTTCTTCCCTGGAAGATAATGCTCATTCTCGCTGGATAACTTATTCTTGGCTGTAATCCAAGTTCCTTTGCCCTTCGGAATATCTGATTCCAGGCCCTTCGATCCTTCAAAGTAGAAGCTGCTAGGTCCTGTGTGATCCTAATTGTGGCTCCCCGATATTTAAATTGTTTCTTTCTGGCTTCTTGTAATATCTTTTCCTTGGTATGATAGTTCTGGAATTTAGCCACGATATTTCTGGGGGACTTAATTTTTGGGTTTCTTTCAGGAGGTGATCGGTGGATTGTTTCAAGGAGTATTTTGCCTTCTGGGTCTAAAATATCAGGGCAGTTTTCTTTTATGATTTCCTGGAAGATAGTGTCTAGGTTCTTTTTTTCATCATGGCTTTCAGGAAGCCCTATAATCCTTAGATTGTCTCTCCTAGATCTGTTTTCCAGGTCAGTTGTTTTTCCTAGGAGATATTTCATGTTTTTCTCTATCTTTTCATTTTTTTGTTTTTGTTCGACTGATTCTTGAAGTCTTGATGAGTCATTCATTTCCAATTGTTCGATTCTAATTTTTAATGTCTTATTTTCTTCAGTTACTGTTTTTAGTTCCTTTTGCAATTGATCAATTACATTTTTTTGTTCATTGCATTCTTTTTCCATTTTTTCTATTTTATTTTGCAGTGATCTCATTTCGTTTCCCCATGTTTCTTCTAACTCTCTTTTAAGATTTTTTATGCAATCTTCAAAGAAAGCCTTGTGACATGGAGACCAGTTTATGTCTCTCTTTGAGGCTTTTTCTGGAGTTGCTTTACCTTTAGGGGCCTCAGGATTTGAGGTCTGTTCTTCCCTCTCTCCATAAAAGTTGTCTATGGTGAGAGCTCTTTTTGGTTTTTTTATTCATTTTTTTTAAAGGTGTGAGGTCTGTTTAGGGCAAAGGTGGGACAGCTGCTTTAATTTGCCCTGGGGCAGTTCTGCTGATTGAGTTATTTCAGGAACTGGGCAGTTCTGCTGATTGAATTATGTCAGGTGCTGGGCAGTTCTGCTTTAGTTCACCCTGGGGCGGTTCTGCTGATTGAATTATTTCTGGTGCTGATCAGTCCTGTTGTTTGATTGCTTTAAGGTGCTGTGTAATGGCAGCTAGGTCCAATGCTCATCAGGGGTTCAGTGGTTCACAATCTATCCCCCTCAAAAGGCAGACCCTCCAAACCACCTGCCCACAATCAGGACAGATTGGTCCAAGAGACCCGCAGAAGACTCCCAGGTGTGTGAAAAGCACAACGCTCCCACTCCTTTTCCGACTCCTGTTCCAGCTCCCTGCTCCAGCTCTCTGCCCCAGTCTCCCTGCGCCGCAATCTGGGTTCAAGCAGACCACCCCCCTGCCCAATTAAAACAGACCTGTTTTGAGGTTCTTCCAGAGTATCTTCTAGAATTGTGTTGTTCTCCAGATATTGTGGATTTTTTTGCTTCAAAATCAGTCTAGAGGCTTCATATGTTGTTGGTTTGAGGGGAGGTTAGAGGAGGTTACAGAGACTCCAGTCTGATCTCCGCCACCATGGCTCCACCCTCTGTGTTTGCTTTCTGAATACCAGCTTAGCTGAGTATGAAAAACCTTTATCATCAGTATGCTTGTTCCTTGATAATGAATTCTTTCACCATGTCTGCCTCTAAAACCAAGAAAAGTGCAAAATATTTCTAAGTCATCACCTTCCTACCCTGTCTTTCCACTTTAGCAATGATGGTAGCAAACTGGTAGAAAAATAACAGGGTTTTAAGAGTCACATAGCTTTTAGACTCTAAATAGAAGCTTCTGATAATCTAGATTTGAGATTCTTGTTTAGTGACTGATTGCATGTAGATGGAATAACTGAATCTTTTGATCTAGACATTCTTATTATAAAAGAAACCCAAAGACAAAAAGAAGTGGCCACTAGATGGAAGGATGACTCATGAAATAATATCAGCTTATGCACAACACCTGTTACAGGGTATCAAGAAGTAGAGAAGATTGAAGAATTCTTTAAGACTCTCCTCTTTCAAACAGCATTTACTTTAATGGTTAATGACTTCAAGGATCCTAAAGAGCAGGTAGTTAAAATGAACCATTCGAGTATATTCTGCTGCTGCTTGAGTTCCTAATTCTTCTTGGTATACTGCATAAATTGAAAGCAACAATGATCGTCAAGTATATGATAATAGTATCTTTTACCAAATAGTAGTATTTTGGATATCATCTCTGAACTCTCCATGAAATAATGATAACTGTTAAATTATTCAAATAGAAAGTAAACTATGAACTTTAATAGCATTTTAAAAGATGTAATAATACATAGATTTGAAAGAGAATTGATGTGTTTCAAGAAAAGTAGTTGAATTTATGAAAAATAGCTAAAGAAAATAAAAATGGTCCTCACTCACAGTAGTTTGTTTGTTTGGAAGGCAGGGATTGTTTTCTCCATGAAATTATAAATTATCTTCATAGCTTTATGTTTTAGCTTTTATTTCCTGGACAGTAATAGGAACAAGTAGATGTTCTATCCTAAGTGAAGATAATGACAGTAATAATACTGTAATTAGCATTTATATAGTGCTTTACAATTATTATCTTGTTTAATCTCCACAACAACTTGAGAGGTATGTATTGTTGTTATTCTCATTTTATAGTTGAAGAAACTGAGGCAAATGACTTCTATCCCCTCCCCCCCCCAAATCCCATAGCCACTGTGTGTCAGAGGCCAAATTTGAATTCAGGTGATCCATGCTGTCTACCATGTTACCAGTTAAATTACTTTCTTTAAATGTGGCTTTCTCTTTTACTTGAGTTTAATTGGGCCCTGGACAGAATTTTAGAAGTTGCTACTTATTTATTTAATTTATACTTTAAATATTTTTTTTATTTCGGTGAAGTTGAAAACCTGTGTTTATCTTTTTGGAAACTTATGTGAAAGATTTTCAAAACTACCTGAATAAATCTATTAGAATAAGGCTTAGTTAATGTATAACATTTTTTCCCCTCAGTATTTGACTGCTTTTGAAGCCATATTGTTGGTTAGATATTTTTTGTTACACTTGTTACAAGTCATATTGCTGACTTGTCAAGTAAACATTCATATCTAACTTGAAGAAAGAATTCAAATGAGAAGATATGTTGTGCAATTCTCATCTGACATACTTAGGTATTTGATATTCACAAATGTATTGGCATAGGCTTTTTTTATTAAAGCTTTTTATTTACAGAACATATGAGTGATTTTTCTACATTGAGACATAGGCTTTTAACATTTTGAAAAGAAATTTACCTGGTTAAAAAATTTTCATGATGAGGAAACCAATAGAACCTAGAAAATTCTTCGATCAACAAACCCTCAATCCTTGCCAAGCAAGAGATATTCCAGGCAAAGGCAGCAACAGTTTAAAATATTAACTAATTTGTAAGATAGTATAGAGGTGGGTAGGATAAGGTTACAAGAAGTTTCTGTTCATAAAACAGAAGTAGGGCAAAGAAAGCAATTTTGCAAAAAAAAAAAAAAAAAAATTGGTAACAGACCCATTTAAAATGAAGTCATTCTGAGGACATTTAAAGATGAAGCTTGAAGAAAGGTAACCAGAATATAAAATATGTAAAAGCTATGCAAATATGTTTATATCATACTTTTTTCCCCATCCAAACAGTAGAACCATCACAGTCATACTACTACATCAGTTTCTAATATTTTGCATGAGGAATTGAAAGCATTAAAGAAAACAAGGTTTTGATCAGCTAGACTAGACCAGATATACCCAAAGGAGGACTTTGCTTCAGAAGACACAATTTTGAAGGTGCTGAGGAATCAATCCTTAGGGTATCTTAGGAAGTTATAAGAGACTTGAAAATATAAAATTCTAGAACCATATTTTTAGTCCTTTTCTTCCCAAAGGAAGCCATTAATGCTATCTGTATAAAAAATTTTAAGAGAATAATGTACACAGGAATCAAATACATCATTGATGGAGTTGTGTTGAAAAAAAAAAGCAGCAGGCAGATTTTCACAAAGAATATCATACAACAGACCCTATATCTACTGTTAAATAGTTGACTGACATAAAGATCCCACTATGCTTGTTGTTATTAACTGCTAAAAGGAAAAAAAAAATAGGCATTTGATTTGTGGGAGCTGCCTCCCACACATGGGTCAAAGTCATGTTAGTCTTTGAAATATAATTGGATGATTTTGTTTATCACTGATCTTAAATATTAAGTGGTACATAAAAGCCACTATTGCAAAGATGCCTGTCACTGAGTCCAAATGGAACAGGGATTCTTTATTGATAGTCAGATTCTTAAGATGCTCTTATTTTCAGATCACATTGTACTAATTATACCAAGCACTGGAAAGCTGAAAAGTCTTCTCCAGGAGATTCTTAATTATTCAAAAGAACTATGGCCTAACTGAACATCCTAGGAAAAAAAAAAAAAAATAAGCAAGGAAAAATGAATGCCTGTTGTCCATACTAGAATGTGCATTCGAATGAATAATCCATAAATTTGGTGCATTAGCACATGTATCTTGGGTAGACACTGCACATGGTCAGTGAACTATGTCCAGAATTGAATAGGACAATGGTCTGAATTTTCTTTGGGACCCCAAAACTTCTCCATTAAACAAAAGACTGTCTTTTTAATGATAGGATCCTTTCAGAGATGGAGTGTGGGGTTAAAAATTTTAAAATACCAGTCTCCAAAGAATTAAAGTTGAGGATTTCCAAAGGGAAATAGAGAGGCTCATGATGGATATACATTATCAGAAAAAGAGTTGCAGAACAGAAGTGGTGTAAAGAATATCTTCAGAGAAGTTTATGATTAGAAAAGATTGGCCCAAGTCATGTAGCAAAAGACTAATCACTGGGCATCAGCATATTTCTTTTTTTTTTTTTGCTTTTTTTTTTTTTGCTTTTTGCTGAGGCAATTGGGGTTAAGTGACTTGCCCAGGGTCACACAGCTAGGAAGTGTCTGAGACCAGATTTGAACTCAGGTCCTCCTGACTTCAAGGCTGGTGCTCTATCCACTGCGCCACCTAGCTGCCCCCATCAGCATATTTCTTAAGTATCCACATCATGTCAAAGGAACAAGAGGATGGCTCCCAGGATTTGGAGTAGACCACTATGGAAAATGTAAGCGAGGTGATGGGCATGGTTCACTGATGATGTGTCTTTAGCCATAATTCTATATCAGTAAGATTGCAAATCCATCAAAATATAGAAAATTATTATTGTTCCTTTAGGGCAGAGACAATTCTAAGTACTATCTTTCCCAGTACCTAGCTTAGTTCTCTATATCTTAAGTGCTTAATAAATGGCAGTGGAAGATCTTAAAGGATCTTTTAAATAAGGAATTCTTTTAGTTCACTTGGAATACGGTTCTGAGTGAGAATCATTTTACACTTATTTGCCTTTGAACCTTACCTGTTAATCAACAAATCAGCAAGCCAACAAGTCTAATGGGGAAGACAGCATGAAAGGAAATATAGACAAGCAAGGTATATATTTTGTATTAGATATATTATGCACATTTGGCATCCTTGCAATTTCTTGCAGAAGAAAATCTATCAACCAACTCCTTGCATTTTTAGTAGCTATTCCCATAGGCTTGAATAGTCTCGCTACTCAGTCCTAGGAATACATATAGATAGATAAACTTAGATGGATGTATGAATAGATCCATGGATAGATTTATAAGAATCTGTGTCTATACACATATAGATATTTGCATGCACATACACACACGGTAAATTAGAGATAATTACAGGGAAGAAAGTTGAGAAAGCCTTCTTGCAGAAGATAGTATTTTAGTTGACTTATATGAAAGTTGTTAATAGCTAATTTACAACTCATCTAGGGCCTCATATGCCATATAGAAATTTAATAGTGGCAACAAGTGAGGTTTCATTTTATTTTTTTCTTTTGCAGATAAAGTCTTGTCCTGGAGAATGTTACCAGCTCACTAATTTGTCAATTCTACTAAAACGATTATTATTCCTCATGGATACACACCATCAAGTAAGAATGTCAATACCCTTTTTGTCTTCTAATACGCTTTGAATTGAAACCATTTTTTAAAATTTAAACAAATTCAGTCTTGGCTATAAATTTAAATATGTTGATTCATTTAAAGAAAACATTTAAATGTGAATATTGGTTTGTTAATTCTATGTTGTTATTTTTATCATGACTTTTTAAAAATTGTCCACTTAAAATTCCTGCCTTCCTTTTATATACATGTAAGATACTTGAAATTATTTTTTTATCAAAATTAAAGCTTTTATTTAAAGTAACTTCTTGCATTTTAGAAGAAAATTTTAGATTAAGTTGTATTTATGCAAATGATGGCATCTCAAGTTTTTCTACTGCTTGAATTGAGCTTTAGGTTAAAACTTATTTATATGTTAATACCTCATTTATTCACTATTTTTGAGGATTCTCAGTTCATAAATTTCCAAGGTGCCTAAAGCATCTTTTATGAAAGAACATTGGAAACATATATTTGCTTAAACAGTAATTTAATATCATTAACTTTTTCTTGATGGTAAGGGCATTGCTATGTGCTGCAATATAGTAGTTGTCCTTGGCCTTTTTTGTAAGTTTGTATTATATTGTTCTATGGAAGGATTTTTTAAAATATTTATTTGTTTTTTCTGTATCCTTCATTGTCATTCTGTCATTTTTCATTTCTCAGTGTTGTCTGTGTACCATCCTGAACTCTTGTTTTAATTTGTAACTTCAGATCTTCTGTGTGCTGGAAAATCAGAGTTTTGTATGAAGTAAAAATGCATAACCTTCAGGGTCTTTAATGAAAACCGTTACTCAGTTATCAAGCATTTAATAAGTGCCTGCTGTATTAAACTGAGGATAGAAAAAATAAATAAACAAACAGGATAGAAAAAAGGCATTCAGGTTCTGCCTTCAAAAGAGCTCAGATTCTAATGGGAGAAACAATATGCAAATAAAAAGGATGATATATGAAAAGGCACTGACTGGGATGGATGGGGTTGGAAGGACAGGGGGCCGGGGAGACTAAGAGATGGAGTTGAGGAGTAAAAAGTATTCCAGTCATAGAGAATGACTGTTGAAAAAGGCAAGAAGCCAGGAGATTGATTGTCTTCTGCAAGAAAAGACAAGGAAACTAGTGTTGCTGGATCGTGCATTGAGAACAATAAAATGTAAGATGACTGGAAAGATAGCAGGAACCAGGTTGTGAAGGACTTTTAAAGCCATGCAAAGGATTTTATATTCAATCCTAGGAATAAAAGTGAGTTTATTGAATGAAGGGATGATATGGTCAGACCTGTGCTTTAAAAGAATCAGTTTGACAGAGAAGTCAAGAACATAGCCTACAGAGAAATTTGGGACAAGGAAGCCAATGAACAAATTGTTACTGAAATGGAGCTATGAGTAGTAAGAGCTTGCACCATGGTGGAAAGGAAAAAGGATATATGCAAGAGATGTTTCAACAAACCTTGGCCACAGATTGGATATGTGGTGTGAGTGCCAGTAAAGAATTGATTCTAATGATTTTTCTTGCACAGCAAGATAAGCGTGGAAATATGCATATATATATTCGATTTGTCATTAACATAATTAACATGTAGTGGACATCCTGCCATCTAGGGGTGGAGTGGGGATTAGGGGGAAAAATTTGTAACAGAAAGCTTTGTAACGGTCATTGTTGAAGAATTACCCATACATATGTTTTGCAATTAAAAAGCTTCAATAAAGTGCATTAAAAAAAAAAAAAGAATTGAGTCTAGCTTGTGAAATGGCAGTAATTAGGAGGATAGTGATAGGTTTACTAAACAGTAATAATTTTCTGGAGGGGACAGTTGATGCTAATGAGTGTAATGTTGCCTCCTGGAGGAATTCTCACAGTGTCTCCTATTTTATTAGCAAAATCTTTGAAACAAAAGGAGGGACTTTCTAATAAATATCTAACAAAGACAAAACTTAATTTGAGATCAGAACATGTACGTTTTTACCTCATGATCACTTACCATCTTTATGTCACTTGGGCACCATGTTTTTTTTAAAAAAGGATTGTTTGTTTAAAGCAACCCAAGATCTTGAATGTGTTTTCAGATCATATACCAGTTTTTAAAAATGGAAGTTATCATAAAGATGGATCTGATATAGATTATTTTATAATTGAGCATTTCAGGTCTACTGTTTGCATTATAATAAAGAAAAAATTCCATATTTATTTCAATATTTGCTTTCTTTTTGTAAGTTCTTCAGATCTAGTAAATGTGTATGTGAACGTGATGTTTCACTACCACTGTTAACAGAAAATATACATTGGGTAGTTTATTCAGTAGTGGAATAGATTTGCCATTCATGTTTTCTTATATGAGGAAGGATGTATTTGTGGATATAATCTATAGTTTCATAGGCTAGAGAAAAAAATTAATTGAACTATTTCAGTATCAAACTTATGATCTGATTTGCATTAAATACTGGCCAGATCAGCTGACTATCATATTTAGCTAAATATCCTTTTCCTGTTAGCATAATTTAATATGTCTGTATCAGTCATACCAGAAAAAGAGTTCAGAAACATTCTGTAAGTTCTGTTATATGTACGGGGACATTATGTTCCCTTTAAGACCTCGTATGACAAATATTTTTATACTTGCATTTAAAATTTCATAGTAGATTTACAACAAATTTTCCTTCAATTGCTTTTTTGCATTTTTTGGAGACAGTATATCCTGAAAAGAACAATATTTGTCTTTTTGCTTCATAAAGTTTTATGAAGTAGGTCTTTATTATAAATTTTTATGCAATTAATTAAAAAGTTTTAGAAATGCTAAACACTAAATGCTTAAATGTAATAAAAAAGAATGACCAGGTTGTTATTCATCCTTATAACAATTTCTTTCAGATGGAATTCATCCAGAGATTTTCCCCTAAAGAAGCAGAGAATCTGCCTTTGTGGCAGTATATTTCCTTCAAGGCTTTTTCTCCTGAATTTAAAAGCCAAATAGCAAATGAAGTCACTATGGTGGGAATTGCACAGTGTAATAAATGGCTAAACAGCAGTCATACTTTGGGAGAACTTGAATCCGTGGTAAGAAAAGAGCTAGCAAATGATTAAAATTATTCTTCAGCATCTTAGATTGTTAAGGAATTCATGTAAATATCTGCTTTTTTTTTTTTTGATAAATCTAAAAAAGATCAATTTAACACAGTATTTTATTTGTTATTTTTATAATGGGAAAACTTTTGATTGTTGATCTGTTTCTTCCCCCTCCCCCTTTGTTGTTATTGTTTTTTAACAAATGATAATTGAATAGTAGGCCTAAGGTAAGTGGTGGGTTTGACTCAACTGCATCTCATCTAATTTTTTTTAGGATATCACTATGTAAAATAAGAAGCATTAAAAAAAAATCACTGAGCCAATACAATGGAGGAAGTTCTTTTCAAAAGACAATGCTACTCAAAATCATTTAACAAAAAAGTATTAGGCACTGTGTATTATATAGTATCATACAAGTATTTAAATATTTGGACTTAATGAGATTAACAAGACTGTCCAGCTGGTAACTTGGAGTTTTGTTTTTTTTTGTTTTGTTTTGTGTTTTTTTGGCTGAGGCAATTGGGGTTAAGTGACTTGCCCAGGGTCACACAGCTAGGAAGTATTAAATGTCTGAGGCCAGATTTGAACTCATGTCCTCCTGACTTCAGGACTGGTGCTTTATCCACTGCGTCACCTAGCTGCCCCTTGGAGTGTTTGTTTTTGTTTTTGTTTTTGTTTTGTTTTGTTTTGTTTGTAGAAGTGGTAAATCAGTATAATAAAGATGCACCCAAAATCTTGACTTGAAAAATATTTTGTTAATTTTAGGATCTGTTAACACAAGTAATCAAAGTTTATTGTGCAGAAATCATTACTGCATATGCTAAATTTTCATCATTCTTTTACTTCTCAATCATCTTTTCATAACTTAGTCATTGTATAGTGATGTATCTTAAGAGATTGAATCAATCAACAAAGATATATTAAGTGCCTAATGTGTGCCAGGCACTGGGAATACAGAAAGCTTATGCCCTCAAAGAGCTTACATTCTCTCAGAATGGACATTCAAGATCATTTTTAGACTAACCTCTTCATTTTACTTATTTTGTATGTATGTATGAGTTTATTTTCCTATGTAATATGGTTGTATATAGTGTTTAGTTTCTTTAGTACTACAATAGGTATTTCAGTGCTTCAGTGATTGAGGTTTATGATCTTATTGTTGTAGCTATTCCCTCAACTGCTTCAATTTACAATCCATTCATGCTTTCTCGATTCTATGTAATTCTTTCTTTTTTTAATATCATTTTAATAATTTTTTTTCCAAATACATGCAAAGATAGTTCTGAACTATTTGAACCTTTGCAAAAACTTGTATTTCAAATTTTTCTCCCCCTCAAAACAAACAAACAAATAAAGCAAATAATCCGATATAGACTAAACAATCCTATGTCATTTTTCTCCATGTTTCCCATAACTTCTCTATGGAGGAAACATGCAATGGGCTGGAGACTTTCTTTTAGTCTTTCAGCATTTCATGGATACCATTGTAATAGGCCATTTTCCCTCATTCTTGGTATATGACCAGCCCACTTCTTTTTATGATTATACATGTTTATAATAATGTCTTTTGTATCACTTCTTAAGCATAAGTCATTATTGGTAATATATAACCCATTGTGCATCTCTCTCTGTTGGCCTTTTGGGTTATCTGTAATTTTGATTCTTCAAGAGCTCTATAATTACAGGCATTAAACATTATTGACAATATTGGTTTTGAAAATATGGACATTTGTGTCAAGGAACAACTTGAGATCGTTAAAAATGTAACTAATTTTTTCCCAAAAAGAATCCATTCTCTTCTCTTTCCCTTAATTTTTTGTGTTTTTATCATTTGTCCATCAGGAAGTACCTGGCCAAGTCCCATGGATTGCAAGTCTTACCCAGTGGGTTGCCTAAGTGCAATTTCTTTTTTTTTTTTCTAAGTGCAATTTCAATGAGAATTGTACTCTATGTGCATTATGTGTTAAGTAGGCATACTTACACACTAGCCTGAGAAACCATCTACCATATCTATATGTCATTGGTTATGTGAGAAAATGACTCCTTACTTCTAAATAGCTCAATTACAAATGAACTCTTGTAATGCGTTTTAAGTTAGAAACTTCTTGTAATTTCTTGTGCTTGTTTTTGATGTTTATGAACCCTCTTCAAATGAAGTGCCATTTTTGTTTCTGTTCTACTTAATTTCATACTACTGAAGAAATATGGTGGGCAGCTAGGTGGCGCAGTGGATAGAGCACCAGCCCTGAAATCAGGAGGACTTGAGTTCAAATGTGGTCTCAGACACTTAACATTCCCTAGCTGTGTGACCCTGGGCAAGTCACTTAACCCCAATTGCCTCAAAAAAAGAAGAAGGAGGAGGAGGAAGTTCTTAACAAACATGCTTGGTTGTTTTTACTGCTTTAAATCAAGGATTCTTCACTTCTTTGTGTGCCATGGGCCCCATTGGTCATCTAGTGAATCCTTCTTAGAAAAATGATTTTAAGTGCAAAATATAAAATATATAAAATTATAAAAGAAGCCAGTTATATCAAAATAGTTATTAAAAAGTGTTGTTGGGATGTCGAGGTGATCAAGCTGCTGGTTTTCATATAAAGCTTTGATTATAAGCCTAATGCTATTTCTTTCCTTTCTTAGAATGTTGCACTCTCTGCTTTGCTTACTGTGTGTAATTCTGTAAGTGAAGCTTTGGAAATGGGCCAACAAGCAGGGGTCCTAGAAACTACAAGTTCACTCTGGACAGTTCTACATGTTAAACAAGTAAGGAAACAACTTAGTATTTTCTTGAATAATTAAACAAACTTCAGTTTCGAAAGAACAATGGTGTTGGATTTTTGTTCCCTTATGTTAATTTTGCTATTGCTGGGTTAGATTGTATCTATTTTAATGGCTTGAGGCCTCTTTCTAAGACCATAGGATTTGTCAGGTTCTAACCAGACTTGGTGGGAAGAAGAGAAAGGATAGTTAACTTTTCTCTTCCTTCTCTCCCTGCAGATCCAAAAGACTGTCCACCACCTGTACTTACAGAGAACAGAGCTAACTTACTTTACTTGTTTGTAGGCTTGAGAATTGTATTTGGGGATTTGTTTTTGTTGAGAAAATCTTTATGAATTGAAATAAACTTGAGAAACCTGGCTTCTCAAACTAGAGGAACCTGAAGAGGTATACTGATAAGCTACTCTTATAACATTTATTGTTGTATTAGTATTTTTAGATTTTAGATATTTCATTATTTTCCCGTTAGTGTTTTTTGGTCCCTTGGTACATTTCACCAGTGTTCTTAACCTGGGATCATGAACTTAATTTTCAGAAGTACTATAATAACTTTAATATAATTGGTTTCCTTTGTAATTCTATGTTTTATTTTATGCATTTAAAAATACTATTCTGAGAAGTCCATAGGTTTCACCAGACTATTCAAAGGGGTTCAAGAGGGAGATTAAGAGCTCCTATGCCTCTTTTCTTCATGAGATAAATACAATTCTTGTAGAGAGGAAATTTTTTTTGTTGTTGTTGTTCAGAGAGGACAGTTTTGATATCTGATTAAGATACTGTGATTCTATGTTGAATCAGTAGTTCATCAGTAGAAAGTTGAAGCTGACATAAAAATGAATGATAGATTTTAACCTATCCTAATTGGAGAATTTTTTTTAAAGATCTTTTAACTTCAAGACAGTAATGCTTTAAAAAGGAAGTTTACTTGAATGATCTGTCTTCTTTCTTCCTATATTTTAGTATGTTTTTTGCTTTTTCCTGGTTCCACCAGATTAAATGTGCAATAAAATATGAATAACTTTTCTTCTCAGTTAACTGGAAATGCTATAATCTATACTGTTGCATTCTGGTATTTATTAAGGTCTCAAATCAGCCTTATGTTCAGTGGACCCTCAGCCTTTTACTTCCTCTCTTGGGATTTTTCATACAAGCTGTAGAACCTCAGCTGATAAGTCAGGTAAGAAAATTGTTCCTGAATTGAATCTCTCATGCCTAAGATATTTCTAGGGAGTTATTTTAGCTACTTCTGATTTAACAAGTATTATTTTGAATGATAGGATTTTCACTTTTTTTGGTTACATATTGAACTATGTATAAACTGCATGAAGACTTATTCTTCAAATTATGTTTGCCTTGCTTATTCAGAGGCTAATTAACCCTCTCTTTATTTCTCTCTTCTGCAAGTCTTACAGCAACTTTCCACGTAAAACTATTTTCTACATAATACCGTGAATGTCCCATCTCCCAAAAGCAGTCCCAAGTCAGCTGTCACTTTTTTACTCACCATCTAGCAGTCAGAGGCTGCAGGTCATTGATTTATAAACTGGGGAAAATTCTGTGCTGCAGTGTGGAGTAAGAATAAGTTGGACCTGGGTGACTTGTCTTCCCTCATAAGATACAGTAGGTGTAGGGAAGTTTCAGGGTAAATGACTATGTCTTCTGGGGAATCCTTATGGAAGTGAATATGTTCTATTCCCTATCTGGTGATTTAAGCAGTGGGAGATCACAGGGGAGGTTATTAGAGGACCCAGACTTTATAGAATTAGGATGTACTTTAGAAAGTACAGAAGGGCATTAGAACTAATTGACACACGCATGAAAATCTGTCCCATTAAGTCAGGGTCAGGTTTGAACACAGAAGGGTGACCTATGAGTGACCTAAAAAGCTTGCTAAAGTCCAAAATGAAGTTTTCCACCGCTTTAAAAGAGACTTTGAAGTTAAAGGACTATATCTTAATATTTAATAAAATGGTGACAACACAAGACATCTTCTGGAGAGAGCAATTACTGCTTTCTGACAAATTGGGTAAGAAAGAGGTGAAGTGATTTTGTTACTTGTACCTTTGTTAAAAATTTTTTACATGCAGTTGAAACTAATGACTAAGTTACAATAGGAAATTTAACTGTTAGCTTTAATTGATAAGATAATAGCTGGCAATTATATATGAAATTACATATGTTGCAAAGTACCATACATATCTTATTTGATCTTCACAATATTCCTATAAAGTAAATACCATAGATATTATCTCTGTTTAAGGATGAAGAAACAGAACTGGGAAAGTTCACAGAATCATAGAATTTTAAGAGTTAGAAGGGGCCTCAGCTGCCATCTATCTAGTCTAATTTATACCCGAAAGGAGTTCCTACCATAATGTACCCCAAAGTCATCTTCTAGGCTCACTTAAGGACCTCCCATGAATGGGAACCCACTATGTCCCAAGACAATCCATTCCATTTTTTTGAACAGCTCTAATTGTTAGTTTTTCCCAACATCAAGCCTACATTTTCCTCTGTATATTTCACCTATTATTCATCCTTGTGTTTTCTTGAACCAAAACAGAGTAAGATCAATCCCTCCGCAGTATGTCCTTGATTTACAAGATGATAATTGTCCAGCTCCTCTTTAATTTTCTCCAGGCTAATCATCTCCAGGGTTCCTTCAGTTATTCCTTCCATGACATGGCCCCCACCATCCTGGTTATAATCCCCTATATATTCCATGCTTTGCCTCAGTTGCTACCCAGCCTTAATCTCTGAATTGGGTGCGGCCTCAGTCAAACTGAGATCTGTTAAAGCTCCCCCTGCATCCAGACCATCTCTGGTCATCCTGATCTGCATCTGACCCCTGGACCCAGAGGGCTCTGGAGGGGAAAGTGAGGCAGAGGACCTTGCCCAGCCCTTCCTCACTTGCATGGCATGGCATCCCCTCCCTAAGGTCATTGGTTCTCTGTGAGAAGGAAGGACCAACAAGAACAACAACAATTCTCCAGCTTTTCAGCAATCTTCCTTAATTATGGCATCTAGAATTGAACACATTATTTTTGATCTTATTAAGGCAGAGCACAGAAGGGGCAGTGGGTAGAGTGTAGGGCCTGGACTGGGAATGAACTAGCCATGTGACCCTGGGCCAGTCACTTCACCCTGTTTGCCTTAATTTCCTCATCTATAAAAAGGAATTGCAAACGACTCCCATCATCTTTTTCAAGAAAACCCCAAACAGGGTCCCAAAGAATTAGATATGACTAAACAGGCACAATCCTGAAGGACTGTGACTTTCTGAAAAGTATGCCTCTCACGGCAGTCCAAGATTGCTTTAGATTTCTGACTACCACGTCAACCATGGATTCATGTCCAACTTATCCACTAAGCCCTATAGAAGCTATCATTGAACCATGCCTCTCTTAGGCTTGGGAAGTTAGTTTTTTGAACACTTTATTCCTATTGTAATTCATCTTATTAGATCCAGCCCAACATTCTAGTATGTCAGGATCTTCTTAGGTCCTGGTTCCATCATCCAGTGAGCTATCCCTCTCAGGCTTGGATAAGCATATCATCTGTGCTTTTGTCAGAGTTATTGACAAAAATACCCTGGTCCAGACCTAGCAGCTTGGGGCAGCATTCCGCTGGTCACCTACCATATTAATGTTGAACCATTAAAAGCATATCTTTGATTCTGGTCATTCAGCCTGTTCTGTATCCATCTAATTGCTGTCTCATTGAAGCTGCCTCTCTCCATCTTCTTCTACAAGAAAATATGGAATATTTTAGAGCACTTTGCTGAAATATGGGTTAAACTGTAGTTACAGCATTCCTCTTATATACAAAGTTAATAATTTTGTCCAAAAAAAGGGGGGGTCACTTTTTCTTTACTTTCCTTTTATTGTTAGTTGATATTTATTTACCTTTTTATGTTAGGAATATTTCTAGGTTGAATTTTCTGGTATTCACATTTTTCAATATCATGCTCTTCTGAGATAATCTGTGATCTTGAAATTATCTCTAGGCATTGTCTTCAAGAACATTGACTTAAAAATTCCCTGGAAAAAGTAAAAATCATTTTACTAACCAAAAGTACATGTATGAAATAAAGCTGGTTACAGGAGTAAATAGTAGCTTCTTTTTATGTTGAATATATTGAAAAATATACAACATATTTACATAAACATTTCTAAATTATATGGTTAAAGACATGAGTTTTATAGAGTACTACTACTTAAAATAACACAATATGAAACCCATATACTAGAAGTATTTCTATCACAATAGGATTTTTTATTTTGAAGAAAATTTACTTCCTGAATTTACTTAAATACCATATTCCCTGATATATTAAAATATTTTATTTTAAACAATTAAATTATAAATATCTAAGAAGCTATATATAATTAGTATACATGTACATAATATGTCATATATGTGTGTTACATGTATGTATTGTTTTAAAAGATATGTGATTCTAAAATTAAAATACTTGTTCTATAATTTTATCAAACTTGATGAAATTGATATTAAGTTTAGAATTGATTGTTTCAAGTCTTGAGTGGTCTGTGATCAGCTAAGTTTCAGTATGTAAGTATTCTTGGGTCTTTTTTTTTTTTAGGTGGTAATTCTGCAGGCTTCTCTACTTAAATTGGATCCTCCTGACTATGTCCGTTTGGCAATTCTGGATTTTGTGTCTTCTTTAGGGAGAATTTTTATTCCACAAGCTATACAGGTAATATTCTACAGTTCTGTTGTTTCTGTGTTATCAAATCTTAAATTTCTTGTCTCTTGAAGGAATGATGCCTATAGAATAAATAGTAGTTTTTTACTTTATATTACTAATATCCCATGGATTTATTGAATATGTTGGAGAAACTAAAAGTATTTTCTTATTTTTACAACACTAACAAGCATTTATTTTATTTTTCTCCCACTCCCTACAACCTCTGAACAAAAAAGAAAAAAAAAAAAAAAACAAAAAAATCCTCTTACAATAAATAAGTATAGTCACACAAAGCAGATTTTCTTAACTGCTACAGAAAGAGTTTGATAGCATACTTCATCTTCAGTTCTCTGGGTTTATATTTTGTCATTGCATAAATTAGCATTCCTAAGTCTTTCAGAGAAAGAAATATGTTTTTAAAGGAGATATTCAAACTTAAGTCAAATCAGTAATTATTAGTAAGAGCTTGCTGTATGCTGAACACTGTCCTGAATGAAAGGATACAAAGGAAGGTCCAATAAAGAGATCTGAGAATCATTTACATGGAAGTGGCAATTTTAACCATCCATGGGAGCTGATAAGATCAAATGACATAGTACCGAGGGAGGAGAGAAAAGGACCTAGGACAGAGCCTTGGGGACATAAGCCATGATTAGCAGGCATGATCTGAAAGAAGATCCAGCAAAGGAAATTGAGAAGGAGCAGTGAGAGGAGAAGAACCAGGAGACAGCATGTCAGGAAGATTGAGACAAAAGAAAGTATCAAGGAGAAAAGGGTGATTGACTATGTCAGAATCTGAAGAAAAGTAAAAAAGGACAAGGATTAAGAAAAGGCCAGTGCTTTTTCAATTAAGATGTCATTGGTACCTTTTGAGAGAGCAGTTACAATTGGATGAGATCAGAAATCAGAAGAGAATGAGAAGATAGGAATTAGAAATACCAATTATAGAAGACCACAAGTTTAACCACAAAATTGATGAGAAACATAGCATAATAGCTAGTGGGGATATATGGATCAAATGAGAGATCTTTGAAGATAAGGGAGATATGGGCTTCTCAGTGATAATTATAGCTAGTATTTTCGTGGTATTTTAATTTGAAAAGCAGTTTTAAAAATTATTTAATCCTCAAAACAAATTCGGCAAATAGATGCTACTGTTCTGCTTCACGGATGAGAAAACTGAGGCAGTCACACTATAAGTAATTTTCCCAGAGTTACATAAACCATAAATGTTTGGAGCTGTTTTTGAACTCAGATCTGACTCCAGGTCCAGCAGTCTGTCCAGTGCACCACCAGCTGCCTCCTGGCTATTTGTAGGCAGTGGAGATGTGGCCAGGGAGAGATGGAAGATTGTTGGGAGAGTGGGATTGATAGTAGGGACAGGTGGCTGGAGAAAAGGGCATGGGATTTCTTGGGCCTGTGGAGGAGTTTCCTTGGCAAGAAGGGCCTCTTCACATCATACATAGGTGGAGGATATGGCACAAAAGAGATGAGGGCTGTTAGATGGAGAGCAAAGAAGAGGGAGTCCTTAGTGAATGGCCTGATTGTTTCAGTCAAATTAGAGGGTGGGCGTAGAAGTCACATTAGACTTGAGAACATATGAGGCAGCTTGAAAAAGACATTGTAGTTAGTGGATTGGTAAATTAGAGAGGTATACAAAGATTGCCTTATACTAGTGAGGTCCCAGGTAGAGGTTGTGTAATATGAATTTGTAGTGGACCTAGTCAGCATAGTTTTGTAACTTTCTTTTCCTAGTTGATATAGTAGAGAGTAAGTAGGAAAGAAAGCAGCAAATTATAGGAGTAACATAAGGCTGAGGCTTAGCGTGGTGGATTAAGAGAACAAAGAAGAAAGAAAAATGACAGTGATAAAGTGGAAAGTAGGAAGACACCCAGCTTTGAAAGATATGGAAGCCAAAGATTTATTTAATCCTGGAGGTAATAGGGAGCCCCTGGAGGTTATTGAACAGAAAGGCTTTCAAAAGAGCAATTTGACAGCGGAGTGGAAGATTGTAGGGGGGAGAGATCTGGGATAGGAAGCCAACCAGAAGGCAATGAGAACTGTCTCAACAGATGGTAAGGGTCTTCATCCAAGGGCTGATGGTATCAGTAGGGAGAAGGGGATGCACAAGAGTGGTTATGGAGGTCCTAGAAGGAGTATGGATAGAAAGAGTGAGAAGTCATAGATTACCTCCATGGGTGACCAGGCAGATGCTGATGCCTTTGACAGCCTGTTTCTTGTAAGTCCCTAAAGGTGAAACTGAAACAGAGTCTGTGTTAGATGAAAACCTTTTTTTTTTTTAACCTTGTCTTGACCTAATTTTGCCTGTTTTCTTATTTAAGATATTCATCAATCCCTGAGACCAGAGTTGAAAAGCTGTGAATTCCAAAGTTTATATCTATGCAAAGCTGTCAACATATTCAACCTAAAAAGTTATTGTTCTGCTTTTAATCTAGGTGCTATAAAGAGACAGAGATAGAAAGAGTGAGTAGAGAGTTTAGAAGAACCTTAAATCTTACTCTAAAATGTAAGCTATTAAATAAATTTGAAGTTGAGGCTTTGGAGGTGTGTTTTCTAATGTTGTGTAGAATTAGGTGGACCTCAAATTATCATCTGAAATGGTTGTACTTTATTCTTATTGAAGAAAATACTTTTGTCTCAAAAAAGCTTATTTCCCCAAAAAAAATTTGTTGTTTCTAGCAAATGTAAAAATTCATCAGGGCACAAAATTCACTGTGATTCTGGGTTATTAGGTAAGATCTTTCTTTACCCTTCTCTTCTTGCAGGAAAAAGTTTTACCTAGTTTGCCTTGCATTTTTACCTTATTGCTAACTGATAAGAGCTGGTTGATAGAACAGCATTCTTTGGAGGCATTTACTGAGTTTGCAGAGGTAAGTACAAGACTAGTCTAATTTAATGGATTCATTGATATTTTTAAAATAAGCCAATATATAATTACTGTATTGTATGAGAACTTTCTGTCTTCAGTAATTGCTTGGGTTGTGTATAAACGTTTGCAGTTCCAGTTTTTGGTCTTTCATTTATTTAGAGCATAGCACCAATTAGACCAACATTATGTTAGGTCTAATTTGCTTCCTAAGATAAATATTGTTCCATAGCCACAGATTGCAAGACTTCTTACCTATAAACTCATTTGGCCATAAAGGCTAGCAGAGGTGCAAGTAGGATTAGGCAGTAGCAGCTTCGTCCCTTTAAGTAGAAAAACAATTTAAAGAGTATGTTTGGAGGGGCAGAGCCAAGATAGCTGAGTAATGGGGAACACTTTTCCAGTTCTCTTTACATTCCCTTCTAAACAACTTTAAAAAGCATGTCAGATAGAATTCTAAGCAGTATAATGAACAAAAGTCAGAGGGATCCATTTTTTCAACCCAGGACAACATAGGATGGAAAGAGAGGGCTGTGGCACTGAATGGGAGCTGATCAGAAACAAAGCCACATCAACAGTGGGCCTTGGAGACTGCAGCAATAGCAGCAGCAGCAGAACTGGGTGGGTTCAGTTTCCAGGCGTGGTGAGGGGATTGTCCACCTGATCACAAGGTGGGTTCAAGGCAACTCGATTGGCCATTATCCAGTTCTGGGCTACATAAGTTCCAATGTCTAAGGGATATTATATTACATTATAATAAGTGGGGAAAGAAGCTGAAGGGAAGAAGAAAAGTTGGAATTGAAATTAAATTTTTTTCAAGCACAATATAAATATCAAATATTATTACACATTAAAAAAGAGTGGGCTCCAATAATGATTGACTAGTAAAATTTTATCTTGGAATAGATTGCTTTTCAAATTGAAACATTGAAAGTTCTCATATTCTGCTTCAAATTTTGCTGGGCTTTAAAGCCATTCATTCTTCATTTAATGCAGAGATATTGTTGAGTTCTTTCAATTGTGTCCAACTCTTTGTGACCCCACTTGGGGTCACTACTATAGTAGTTTGCCATTTTCTTATCTAGCTCTTTTTACATATGAGGAAACTGAAGCAAATGGGGGTAAGTTACTTGCCTAGGGTCACACAACTATTAAGAATCTGAGGCTGGATTTAAACTCAGGAAGAGTCATCCTGAAAATCCAAGCCCAGTGCTCTATCTACTGCACCATCTAGATGCCCAGTGCAGGAATAGAGAACCTGGATCCTATAGAGCCACTGACAAATATTGGAGGCCACATGTAAGTAAACAGCAGCTTAATTGATGAGATGTCATTTAGTTGAAAGGTCATAGACTTTATGATTATTCAATATATGCATCAAATAATACATTATTTCACAAAAAGGAGGTAAAATTCCTTGAAAGCAGGGATGGTACGTATCTTTGTGAACTTTATGGCATCAATGTTGCATACAAGAAGACCTTAATAAGTGTCTGAAAGAATGAAGAGAAATTGAAGAGCGAGATAGGCATCACTCAGTTACCATTTATTAGTTGCTTCTATGTATGAGGGGCCTTGCTAGATACCAAGAATACAAAGACAACTATTTCTGATATCAAACAGCTTGCATAAAGTCATATGCTGTATGCAAATAAAAAGGGAAGACATTTAGTGGAAAAAGGTTACTGCACTTTTACAAGACCTTTTCAGATGTAACGTACCCTCAGCAAGAGTCATTTCATTGTATCATTAAAACATTTTCATAACCAAAGCCATCATAAAACTATATATAAATCCTTACTGTGACATTATTTGAATAATTATCTGATCACAAATTGAAGGCTAACACTTGAACCCCGGTAGTGTTAATTGTCCTGTGAGTCATTCTGCTTACTTTGTAGCACTTTTTAAAAAGCTAAGAGATCCCTATACCATTAATTCCCCAATGGTTAATGCTATTAGACAGGTATTCCTGTACAATATGGTCACAGAACTTTTATCTATTAGAGTTTGGGATTTGAAGCCAAGTCTTCTTGATTGTCTTTTTATCTGTTACTCCACACTTTCTAATGAAAAGAGTACTGATCACATGTTTAAAATATTTGCCAACAGGTAACAAAACATGAAGATATAGTTCCACAATGTCTGAATTCTGAAGAGACTAAGAACAAGGTTATATGCTTTCTAGAGAAGGTATTTTATCTATGGAGGCAAAATACAGGCCTATTTTGTGTTCACTTTTATATAACCTTTCTGCGAAATACAAATGCAATAGCTTGAATGTTTCCTTTTATTTCAATTTTTGAGGGTATAACACATTATTTGTATTCTAATTTTTAGGACAATGTGAAAAAAACAAAAAACTCAAGTTATTTTTCTTTGAAATCCTAAAATGTTATTAGGCTCTTTGTTCTAGATTTCCCTTTTTGTATTCTTTCCATTTTCATATGTTCATAATAATTTTACTTTTTCTCCAGTGTCATTTGTTCTTTTTTTCAGCAAGACATGGCAGTTCATTAGTTGTAGGAAATGAGGGATAGAAAAGTCAGGAGAGACCCCCAGAGTCACAAAATTGGCCGCCTGGTAGGGATGGGCTTCAATTATCTTAATGCCAGTTAGGAGGCTCTCATCCCTATGTATTCAACCCTAATCCCTTTCTTGAATTCTCTCCATTCTTGCATTTGCCTGCTGGAACACACTCTATATATTTCTTATAAATATTTCAAATGGAATTCCTCAGTTTGCTCACTAAAATCTCCCCTCTTTCATTTCTGTTTTGTCCAGTTAATAATCATAATTACATGTCATGATTTATGACTCTTCTACCTCATCTCCGTAACTAATACAGCTCCCAGGCTTTGTCAGTTCTGCTTCTATAGTGTTTCTTATATCTTTCTACTTCTTTCAGTCTCTGCTCTGCAAGTTTTTCCTCTTTCCAATCAGTTTTCCACTCAGCTTTCAGTATAGTATTCTTAAAGCAAAGGTCTGATCAAAAAAGTACGCTTGCTCAAAAAAGTCCAGTATCTCTTGACAGTCCTCCATATCATCTTCAGATTCTCCTGCATACGTTTCACATTCAAGATGGTGTTCCCTTTTCATTTTTTTAGGCTCAGGTAAACTTGGGAAAATACTGTTTTCTCAGGGAAGCATTCCTTGATCTGCCTATATTTCTCAACTCTTAATCTTTCCTTTGTAATAATAATTTTACATGTAGAGGTTTTATCTTCTTAGGAAGATTTAAGTCCCTTAAATTCAAGGTTAATTTCTTTTTTTTTGCCCATGTAACTCCTAATCCTTAGCTTGTCTTGTCCATAATAGACGCTTAATAAATTATTCCTTGAATTGATTGTGAAAATGAGAGACCAATTAGATTTTGAAGCTAAGGACCATGAAAGAATGGATTTCATGTAATTTGTACTTGGGTTGTCTTCTGGTTGAAGAACATACTCTTAAATTGTGTGATACCATAATGTAGATAAGCACAAAAGATTAGATATTTTTAAGCCACTACACTAATGAGGATCTGATGTAGGAGGCAGCCTTGGCAGGGGAGATGGGGACTTCATGTTTAATTTTGACATAGAGCATTCTTCCCTTTCTGTTGTCTTGGATTTTCTTAAATTGATTTTTGTTTCTTTAGTTTTAAGTCCCATCTCACAAGGTCTTACACAATCATAGTATTCTAAGGTTGGAAGAGACTTCAGGTCATCTAGTTCAACACCATTTCCCTCAAGCTTGAATCACCCCTACTTCCCCGATAGTTGGTAACATGAAGTACTAGCTATATGCAATGTCTCACACCAGGCCTCAATGATGATGTATTTTTAAAAAATCTTTTCTCATTTCAATTAGCACAATTAAACTAAACATATGTATGGATATTGAAACCTAATCTTTATTGTTTGATTCTTATATTGAATAGTTCCAAATAACAGGATCTATGTGTTTACATTGAGTTTTTGTGTTTTGTTTTGTTTTGTTTTTTTTCACAGACTAGGCTGTTAGATGAAATACCATGTGCCAGAGTAGATCGGATTAAACAAGAAAAGGGAGTCTTAAATGGACACTTTGTTAAAGTAAGGGCTGAAAGAGAAAGAAGTTTATCAACTTTACAGGTATATATTTCTTCATTCAAACTTTTCATTGGTCTGAGAATGTAAACATTATGAATCATTAATGGTGCTAAACAATCTTGGCATTCACTACTCTTTCCATAGAGCTTTTTTGTAAAGCTCAGAGGCAAAGAAGAGTTTCTTAAGAATAAGTTGGCTAGGGGCAGCTAGGTAGTACAGTGGATAGAGCACCAGCCCTGAAGTCAGGAGGACCCGAGTTCAAATCTGACCTCAGACACGTAATAGCTGTGTGACCCTGGGCAAGTCATTTAACCCCAATTGCCTTAGCAAAAAAAAAAAAAAAAAAGAATAAGTTGGCTAGCTGTGTGATCCTGGGCAAGTCATTTAACCTTAAGATAAGGTTAAAATGGGTTCATGAATTAAACATAAAGAGTGATATTATAAGCAAATTAAAAGAACAAAGGATAGTCTACCTCAGATTTGTGGAGAAAGAAGATATTTGTGGCCAAAGAAGAACTAAAGTACATTATGAAATGCAAAATGGAAATTTTTTGATTATATTAAGTTAAAAGATTTTTGTGCAAACAAAACCAATGCAGACAAGATGAGAAGGGAAGCATTAATTGGGAAATAATTTTTATATCCAAAAATTCTGATAAAGGCCTCACTTCTAAAATATATAGAGAATTGACTCAAATTTATAAAAATACAAGCCATTCTCCAATTGGTAAATGGTCATAAGATAAGAATAATTTTCAGATGAAGAAATTGAAACCATTTATAGTCATATGAAAAAGTGCTCTAAATTACTATTGATCAGAGAAATGCAAATTAAGACAACTCTGAGGTACCACTACCTCAGATATTGGCTAAAATGACAGGAAAAGATAATGACGAATGTTGGAGGGGATGTGGGGAAAACTGGGATATTAATGCATTGTTGGTGGAGTTGTAAACTGATCCAACCATTCTGGAGAGCAATTTGGAATTGTGTCCAAAGGACAATCAAACTCTGCATATCCTTTGACCCAGCAGTGTTTCTACTGGGCTTATATCCCAAAGAGATCTTAAAAGAGGGAAAAGGACCCACATGTGCAAAAATGTTCGTGGAAGCCATTTTTGTAGTGACAAGAAACTGGAAACTAGGTGAATGCTCATCAGTTGGAAAATGGCTAAGTTATGATATATGAATGTTATGGAATATTATTGTTCTATAAGAAATGATCAGGAGGATGATTTTAGAGAGGCCTGGAGAGACTTACAGGAACTGATGCTGAGTGAAATGAGCAGAACCAGATCATTGTACATAGCAGCAACAAAATTATACAATGATCAAAGCCATCTAAACCTGGAGTGAAGACTATGGGAACTGAGTGTGGACCATAACTTAGTATTTTCATTTTTGTTGTTTGCTTGAATTTTATTTTTTCTCTTTTTGATCTGATTTTTCTTGTGCAGCAGGATAATTGTATAAATATGTATGCCTATATTGGATTTACTTATATTTTTACCATGTTGTTAAATTTTTTTTTAATGAGTTATAAAACATTTTTGGATGGAACCTTTTTATCATACTTCCTTACCATCAAGCACTAAAAAATTAAATAGAACATGAAATTTCCCCAAATTCACTGCAGCAAATAATTTTTTACATTATCAGTCTACTATTATTCTAATTAAAATTTTATACAGCACCTTGGGAAAATAAGTTGTCCCTAGATTTTTCTTATATATTATTTCTTTGGCTTTCAAAATATAATATCTTATATCAATGTTGCTTATGTTTTTATATATTATGTAGTATATGTAAATAACCAAACCAGCTATAATTGCTTCTCATGTTTCACTGTCCCAGATAAAATTAAAAGTTCTGTGAACTAAATTTTAATATTTTGAGACTATTGAAAATTTGATTTTCCAATTAGTTGGTTGATGCTCCTTTTGGTTAAAAATGATGTGCTTAAGTCTTCATTCTAGACCTCAGCTACAACCATAGACAGACACTATTAATCACCGTTTCCTGGAACTTTTTCTCCTTTCTATATTTTCCTGACACTGCTCTCTGATTTCTTCTGGTTGTCTAACCTACTGTTCAGCTACCAAAATGATTTTCCTAATATATAGGGCTGACCATCTTGCTGTCCTGATCAGTAAGGATTCCCTATTATTTTCAGAATGAAATACGCTTCTGTTAGGTTTTTAAAGTCTTTCACACTCTTGGCAATACTGCACTACTTGTTCCTCAGATACTCCTCACCCGGATGCCTTTTACTGTACGTAATTTGCATATTTCCTCCAATAGAATATGAATCCCTTGAGGGCAGGAACAGTGCCTGGCTGCAAAGTGTTTAATTAATAAATGCTTGATTTTATACTACTTGTGGCTTGAAAGAAGTGGATCACTGGCTGAAGTTTGAACATGAAATTTTTGTTGTAAAGGTAAAAGCATTTAAGGATAGGGGGGTAAGGACTGGACCTGTGATTTCACTGGTTATTATAGAATTCCTTCTGCTAAAGTAGATTGTCACATTCTCTGTAACTTACTTGCCTTGGGTCACTTAGCCAGTATTTGTCAAAGGCAATGTTCTCTCTCCTCTTTACAATAAAGTGCCATTCTAAAATGAACAGATAGAAATGATATGTAAATCTCATTCACAGCCCTCTGCCAAGAGAATACGGCAGGAATTTTCCCTGGAAGACGAGTACAGGTCAGCATTGCAAACAGCAGAAGGAGCCTTAGAAGCAATCCAGCTATTGCTACAAAGACCTCCTGCCCCTGGTTGGCTAACAGTGAAACTAGAAGAGCTACAAACAAAGATAGATACATTAAAAAGTTGTACACAGGTAGGACTTTACCATTAAAATCATGTAAAATAAATATTATCTTGATTGTATTTTTATTGTATATGTGAAAATATGGACATAATGTCTCTTTTCATAACAAGCAGTTCAGAATAGACTTGAAAATAATTTTTATTGGTCATGTTTAGAGATTAAAAGTAATGTTCTCATTAAGAACTTTGGTGTCTTTTAGAACAGTCCACATAGGGGCCAGGTTCACAAAGGACCTCATCATACAGACTTACATATAAATAAATAAATAAGATGCCCAATTATCTAAAATAATTCATTCACGCTCTAAGTCAGTCATTAAGAGTGGGGCTTGTTCTTCTGGCTACTG
Organism: Myrmecobius fasciatus; assembly: GCA_023553655.1. Lineage (NCBI taxonomy): Eukaryota > Metazoa > Chordata > Mammalia > Dasyuromorphia > Myrmecobiidae > Myrmecobius > Myrmecobius fasciatus. The sequence continues at coordinate 13,508 of JAJPUD010006141.1, read as the reverse complement.
AAAAAAAATGGCACAAAATTAAGTTAGAAACTAAAATTTTTGTATTTATTCTCTTCAGTTTTCTAGAATTGTCCTGGAAAAATAAAAAATACAACTTTTACTTTCCACAGCCACTTGTTCTTCGTGGAATCTAGCCTCAGATCCAAAGGGTCCTTTCTCCTAGAATCCAGTGGTGTGAACTTTATTTCCAACCCATAGCTTTTAGCATAGGTCTCAGTTACTCACAGCAGTTGGCACAAATTGGGGGGGGAGGGGGAGGGCAAAAACTTCCTGGTACAGGAAAAATAGGCTCTGTGTGGGTCATCGTGACCTCTCTGTTAGGTGCCTGCTGTTGAGGTAATAATTTGTAAAACCAACATAGAAAATATTTCTAGAGTCCGCATTATGTTAGTTGTCACCAGCTACTATCATCTTCTTCCCAATTTAATTCCTCTTCTTCTCCCCAGCCTTCAGCTTCTCCCTGCAACAGGAACACATGAAATAAAGTATTTTAAGAAGAACTGAATGGGGGCACACTTTTATTTTTTGGAACCAAAATATAACTTAACAACAGGAATTCTGAACCACTTTTCAAAATTAATAGCACTAAAACCTGAAACAGTAAGAAGGTATATAAAACACATGCACATCAATGAATGAATAGTAGTTATAAATTCACTGATGACAAAAACATATCTAGTGCTTTTCTGGCCTAGGATAAATCAAAATTGAACTGTTACCAAAGCAGACTGGTTTGAGCTGCCATATAGGTGATGAAAGAAAAAAAAATGAAATTTCAAGATATGTATGGAAATTACTACATTGTGGTTGACAGCTAGATCACAATATCTATATTTTAAGGCCTCAATCTTCTAATTTCAATTTGTTTTCTCTAATATAAAAAACAAATTTCCACCCACTTGGCTCAAATCTGATTTTATCTAATAGCAAAAGTAGTTTCGGTATGGACACCTGGCATAAGAATCCTGGTCCAATAAAGCGAAGTACAGTTTGTTTTACTAAAATGATTAGGGGTCAACTGCCTTTCAGTGTCCTATGGTTTAAGAATAAACAGTCCTCACCTCAGTAGCTTCAGTTGCAGCAAATTTTGATGAAAACTGCAGAGTAGGCAAGACATCATCTTGAGGAACTCTCCTCTCTGTTCTCAGTTCAGGTAAAATTAGAAAAGCTTCCGAAGGCTTAATTTCTGGGATCATATCAGCAAACCAGTCCAACTCAGGATCTTGCATTGGTTTTTTTTTCACTTGAATAGTATATTCTTCTCCTAAACCAAATCCAGATGGAGCTTTAAGAGCCCTCTCTTGTGGCAATTTCATTTGTTTTAAATCATCCCAGCTTCTTGGGGGATCAGCCTTTAAAGATGGGTTCACTTTAAGAGTCTCCGTCTCTTTGTCTGGAAGGAGGACAACGGGATCTTGCTTCTGTTCTCTTGCAGTATCGGGCCTTGCTGTACTGAGACCATTCCCTGGAGATGCTTTAGGATCAGTAGGCTCAAAATCATCCCAACTCTCCTCTACAGTCAAATTAGTAAATTGAGGCCTAGGATTGTCACATGACTCTACAGGCCATACCTGTATGCTGACCATCTGGTTCCCAGTGGGTTCCTCAGGCTCACTCCAGTCTGGCCATTCCTCTCCAGATTTATTAGAATTTGAAGCAAAGTTTGTACCATTTCCTGAAGCACTTCTCATTGGTGGGACTCCATTTATGGAGAGCTGAATAGGCTGAGGAGCTTCATCACCTGTGGGAGAAATACAATTATAAAGGGAACCCAGGTTTGAGATTATATGTCAAGGGTTTCTTTACAAGGAAAAGGAGTTATCGGTAATTTATATCTGATGCAAGAAACTGTTTAGGTCAGGCTGCTTAAAAAAGAAGAGGCAACATTAATATAATTGCAAGGAGTGCCATGGTCTCTTTCAGCTCTAAATTCTATGTTCTAATGAAACAAACAGCACAAAATAAAACACTGAATCTAAGAGTGTCCTATCAAGTAATACAAATCTCGTCTCCTTGCAAATTCTAGGAAAATGTTTTTAATACTTTTGGGGAAAATAGCAATTGGGATCTTTTCCTTTGGTTTTCTAGATGCTATTTAGCTATTAAAAAAAATTAGCTTGGAAGATCCCTATCACCAGGCATAGAATGCTTTGAGGATGAGGAACAGTGAGCCAGACACCAAGGTCTTTCAGTAAAGATCCTTTGGTGGTTCTTCTCTGAGGGGATAGTATGATTCAGAAAAGGCTAACAAGCAGAAATCAAATCATAACATTCATTTAAAGACTTAGGATTTGATATCTTTTACATGTGGCTTCTAAAAGCAATCCTGGGTCAACTAAAGAACTACGTCTTCCTTTGCTCCTTCAGTAAGGAATGAATCCTAGCAAAATGAGACTTGGCATTTATCATCAGGCTTAAGCCTTCTTTTTTTGCTCATTCCTACAATCTCAAGTCTAATGAAATATATCCACAAGCAGTCTTACTATCCTTTTACAGGTGAGAAAAACTGAAATTCATCAAGAAGTTCAATCACCAGGAATGGTCAGAGCTCACCCCCCAAATGTGTACTTCCATATTCAAAACAGACTGGCATGTTTTCCCCTTTGTAGGAGGGGACAGTTTATGTATCTTACTATCCCCAAATCTGTCTGCATCTCAGGGCAGAAGAAAAGGGTTGGTCTTTAAAGTGTTAGGTATTCACTTAACACCAAGGTGTTAAAATGGAAGCTTCTTATCCTTTCTGCCAGGAAACCAAAGGTGGCCAGACCAGGAGAGCATTTAGCATTAAGAGACTTGGGTATGACCTTTTACATTTACATTTACTTACCTTCTGGAGAAACATCAACTGTTTTGGTGAAACTTGGTGCTGTGCGTTTGAATATCTTGGTTCTTTCTCCTCCCACGACAACCTCTGGTCCAAGTAGAGAAACCAGCACAGCCAGGCTGTGAAGGGTTATGGCTACAATGGAATCATTGGTATCACGCAGGCCCAGCAAAACCTAGGGCAGAATCCAAATGTTAATGTGTGTAAAAAAGTGTTTTTATGTAAGCATAGAAGGAAAAGCAATGCAGTGGTTTTCTTTCTTATTTCTCCTGCAAACTCTTTCTATCTCCCTAAACATTTTTGGTCCTCACATTCCACTATTTCCAATCCAATTGGAAAATAGACAAATTTACACTGATCTTCTGATATCTCCCTTTTCAAAGAATCACAGAATCAAAAAGGATTTAATAGCAATCTATTTTACTCTTACTAGCTTTTCCCTAGAACTACCAAAGAGGCAGAACTTCTGACCTCTTGAGGTTGCCCAATCTTTATTGTAAAGCCTACATTTGTTCCCTGAAATTTTCACTTTGTGCTCTCTGAGGCCAAACAAGTCTTAACCCTTCCAGTTAGTCCTTCAGCTCACTGAACCCTGAATCTTTTCTCTGGGTTAAACATCTCCAGTTCCTTAAACCAATCCTCTTATAAAGTTGTGACTGTACATATGGCTTGGAGTTCTTGTAGATGCTCTCCAGCTTATCGGCATTCTTCCCAAGATGTGATTCCCGGAACTGAACATAGTATTTCATGAAAGAAAACAAAACTAGAATAAAGGAACTATCTTCTCTTTACTCCCAGAAAAAGCTATCCTTTATGCTGTATTCCAATATCATCAATTCCTTGGCTACTAAATCACAACTCCCCTGTTGTACCATCAGAATTTATTTCAAAGATCCCTTTTCTCTTTAAGAGTCTTGTTTTAATCACGACCTAAATTCTCCATTAAACTTCATAAGCTTTTGCCTTAGTGCATTTCAAGCCAACTTCTTGGCCAGTGAATTACACGATAAAATTTAAATATAACAAAAGGCCCCCAAATGTATAATTTTGCAAGCATTCCCGATACCAGTGTATCTTGGACCACTTTGCATTTTACATAAATTATGCAGCAGATTTTAAAAAAATATGTCTCAGGGGAATATAGCCAATTATACCTTTGTACATGTCACAATCTGGTCATAAGGTGGTGATACAAAAAATTAAAGCTGATTTTTGAAAAATACTCCTATATATTCTTTATAGATCACTCAATTATTACACTGTGGCAATGAGTGTAAAATACTATATTGAAGATGTTAAAATAGAATTTTCTCCCAACTGAATGATTACAAAAATACAATTACTACAATTCTAGGTTAATCTTAAACCAAAATTAAGACATTAAAAAAAAACCCATAAAACTATGAATGGACTTAATTATTAATCAGTATCTTAGTAATGCATTTCTGTGAAACACTTTGAAAATCAAGTTTAACCTAGAAACACAAGCCATGAAAAACTGCAATTTCTCTTAGATAAAAATTTTGAGTTGCTGATTTTAAAATTCATCTTTAGTTTAGATAGCAGAAGTGAGAGTTAGACCTTTTGCCCACTATATAAAATCCACTATTTCTGGTCCCAGTTTCTTTCCCTTTATATCTACAGACACTCCAAACTATGTTTATTTACCCTTTAATTCAAACAATAATCCATGATATTCAATGATTTCCTATTGCTGCTAGTCTTACAGATTTCATTCTGACCTGTGGCAAGATGACTTTTTTCAGCTGCTCCTGAGTGAAATACTTTGCATAGGCATCTATGTGAGACAAAAGCACCATCCGGACATGTTCTTCATGAACTTCAAACAGTTTTAGAAGCACAGGGATCACTCGGGTTTGAAACAGAGCTGGTGAAAGCAAGCAGCCTGTCCGTTTTTCTCCCTGCTTATCTATTTTAAGAAATGGTGAATGGTACAAATAGGAAAACAAAATTTTATTTTAATTTTAAAAAATAACCACTGAGCTTAGCATAAATATATAAAGTAAACTAAAAAGGACAGTGGCGTGGCTTTCCTGTAATACATGTGACTGTGGGCCCTGTTGGACTGGTAGGCTTCTTCCCATCCTCCATTAAGGCTGGCCTAGCCATGCTCCTTCCAAATATGAAATAAATGATGGATGTTAATATCTGGCAGCTCTACCCCCACTTCTCCTGACTCAAGCAGAATTTAAGGGTAAAGCAAATCAGGGCATTTGCTCTAGGTCTTCTTGTTGGATCATTCTTCATCAATGGAGATAAAAGGATAATTAAAGATGACATCAAAGGTTTATTTCTTGAGAAGGAAAGGCCTGTGTGCTGCTGGTAGGATCAAGAGCAGTTTTCAACATCAGGGCAGACATAACCCAGGAGCTACACCACAAAGCTCTGGACTTCTATAGATCAGGTTCAGTCTTTGAAAACTGCTTCCCAAATCATATGCTGTGACTTATTTTGCCTCTAACTTAAGAGTTGTCCCTGGAAATTTTATACTATAACTCATGTCTAGATTGTCACAGAACACCTAAGAAGGCAAGCTCTCAATAACGCTGAATGTTTTCCATGAGCACCTTTTTCTTTCCTCTCTCAAAACCCTATGGTGTCATCTTCCATTTACTTTTCATCTCTGATGCAGATGCATGATGGCCTTTCTCCTTAGCAAGTCCAACTCTTTCACCTTTTTGACGATGGTAATTTTCACAAGTATCCAATTATTAGAGAATAACATGGGAAAAACAAGTCTGGGTTCTAAAATTGTCATATACTGGAGTCTATCTTTACCAGACTGCTTAAAAAATGAGAATGATCTAAATCTCTAAAATCTCTTTGCTGCTTGCCAGTCACAATGGTAGCTCTGGTCTCCGAACATTGCATAATATTGATCTATCTTGAATTTATAAGTTGAAAATTCATGGTAATTAGTTCCAGATTTTCCATTACTGATCAAAAAAATTATCACTTCTAATGCCTTAGTTTTCCAGTGAACAATATAAAGTTAATGCATCCATGTTTGCTTTTAATATTTTTAATGTAGAGTGAAATTTGATTCCTTATCTATTAAGTAATTACACAAGTTCCAAGTACTTGAGTCTAAGCCCCAAATCAAAAGCAGAATTCCAGAATAAAATCTTTCACTGTACTAATATTGCATTGCACGGGAGTTATATGTTATGTTTTATGTGTTTGTGTATGTAGAAAAGATGTTGTGGGAATATTTCTAACCTGGATTTGAACAAAACAGACTATATCTACAAGGAGACTTTGTTTTACATAAATAATCGTAGACTGTTATAAAGACAGAAGGCTGAAGAAGGGGAAAGAAATTTGTAGAAATACCAAAAGCATCTACTTTATGCAAGTCTGAATCAATGGAGCTTAGACTATAGTTGTTTGATACTTGTGTAGTTACTTAAAAAATGAAACTTACCTTGTGCCAAATTACACTCTACATTAAAAAATATTTATAGCAAGTATCTTCATTGACAGGGAAAACTAAGGAACTCAGAGGTGACATTAACTTTTCATCAGTAATATAAGAACTGGGACTAATTACATTCAAATTCCAATTTGTGATTATGTTATACTGTGTGGCTACAGACTCATCATCACTCAAATTTGTTGCTTTCAAGAATGCTTAAAATATTCACCTTTCTTTGGACCAAGTAAGTGAGGAAGGAAACTCTTGACAGCTACTGGCTCTGCAAACACCAGTTGGTTAAGCAGTAAAGGGACCAACCTGGAAGCTATCAGTTCCTCGGACAAACCACTCACTCTATCGAGCAGAAATCTACAAAACCAAAAAAAGATACTTGAGAAATAATTGGTGACATCTGAGCTACTCATTTAAGCTTTCACCTAAAAATTTCCTCATCCCACCTGATGCCATCTGTGAAATTTAGCTATGAAGCTAAACATAGTTTAGTTGGGTCCCCAAGGACTTCATAAAAAAAAAGTATATGAGATTAGTGTCTATAAACATTTCAAGTCCAGAAATGAAGTCCAGAAAAGAACCAGAAAAATAACTACTACTTTTTGTTCCTTGGCTAATTAGGATATGGCCTTTTTTTTTTTTTTTAAACACAATTCCAATCCAATATGAAAACTTGAGTAAAATTAATGTGCTGGTTCATAGTATAACAGATAACCCACATTTCAGAACATCTCACCCCTTATCTTATGTGACTTAGAGACTTTAACATCTTTAAGTCCTTCTACTTACTTGAAAAATTCAGTTTTTTCTTCTTCACTCTTTAATGTTAAACTCTTCAGGAAATTCACAACTTCTAGGAAATCATTTCTACAGAGCAGAAAGCAAAATGTTATATTGGAGGGGGACACAAAAAAAGAAACTACCAACGATCTATTTCAATATCTGCTTCTCAGGTAATTATCACAGCACATATTGGGAGACCTTCAGGATTTAGGAAATTAAAGAAAATTCTTACCAAAGAACACAAAGGAAACTGAAAAGCCAGGATTTACTTTCTGGATTCAAGTTCCAACTCTTCTTTACCACTGTGACCTTAGATTAATGATTTTAATTTCTCTGAACCTCATTTTTATTATTTGGAAAATGTAATGAGCATAACACCTGCTCTGCCTATCTCAGAGTTGTTGCAAAGGCACTTTAAAAATGCAAGGTTTTATTGTTGTAAAAGACACTTTAAAAATGCAAGGTTTTATTCATTAAATTTCTTTTCATTTGCAACTTTTTTTCAGGACCTCCTTTTTAACTCATTCTACTGACTAATCAAGCATTTTCATAATTTGGGACCCCACATTTTTAAGTTTAAGCCCTCAGTATAGTATTACCTGCTAAGTTAAAGAAAGCTAGAATCTCCATACCCTTAATTTAATACAATGAACTGGGTTAGGAGCTCTGTTTTCCCTTTTATTATTCCTAATGACTTCTGCTAATGCTAGATTATATTTTGGTCTTGTGTATTTAATAATCTCCAAGTCAGTCACATAAAGTATTAAAGGAATGAGGCAATCAACAAATAGAATTAGGTCTCCTCACCTAAAGAAGTCATGAGACAGTAAGGTACAGAGTGCTGGCCGACCCTCTGGATCAGGGTTCAAGAGCATTGAACGCAAGGTTTGCTGAAATCCTGACAGACTATCCGCTGAAACTGAAATTCAAAGCCATATTAGTTTCCATTCCCATCTCCCCAGCATATGCTGATAGAGCAATCCTACCATAGATGAAGGGTAAAGGGTGATAAAAACCCAACGTCCTGACTTTTTTGCTAGGTAGCTCCCATTAAGGCCAATTAAGGAATAAATGTTACAAGAGGTACTAAAGCAAGAGTTGAAGTATTAAAACACAACACATCCTCCATTTTTGTGACTGTTACTCTTTAATTTCTTTGATCTCATTTATATTCCATCAGTTTCATACAAAAAGAGGAGTTGGTGGGGTAGAGAATAGTTAAAAATCCTAAAGAACTGGAATGTTATTGCCTGCAACATTAAGAAACACTGCTACTTATAACAGAAGTAGCAACCATGCAATTTTGGTAGTCTGTACAAAGCCCAGGTCAGTGAAGACACTGAGAATAGTGAAGACAGTAAAGAGACAAAACACAGACTAACAGCTGAAAAATCAGCTCAAGTGCTACAGCCGCAGATCAGGAAAGATGGCTGTAGAAATCGCTAAGGTGTGCAGTGACAGAGTTCCTAGTAACTTCCTAGTTATTAGTATGGAAAATAAGGAAACCTATATTTTCTCATCAAAAATGCTATGGATTTCTATTCGAAAATTAGTGTTATACTTTGGTTATTAACAGAGATCTTATAATCTATGGATCAGACTCATTGGAAACCCACTGAAGGGTGTTACTGATAAGGGTGGATCCCTAAATTACAGGGAGTAACACTGGAGAGAAAGCCAGGATTTTGCAGCCCAGGCTGCAGGAAGGAGCACCTTTACCTGGACTTTTTGATCTGAATTGGATCTTTTGTTCTTTAAGTGGATCTTAATTACAGCACCATCCCAGCTGAATTCTTTCCAGACAAAACCATCCTAACTCTACATGAACTGTATCCAACCAGAAAGACAAGATATGCCAATCCCCAGACTTATTTTTCCCTTATTTAAAAAAACAAACAAAAAAAACCACATGTACCCTCTTATCCTTGCTAAAAAAAAAAAACAAAAAAAACATGGTTTTAGAGCGCTACAAGTGCAATAAAATCTTGATTTGGAGGGCCAGCTAGATGTGGATAGAGCACCAGCCCTGAAGTCAGGAAGACCTGAGTTCAAACTGGTCTCAGACACTTAATACTTCCTAGCTGTGTGATCCTGGGCAAGTCACTTAACCCCAATTGCCTCGGCATAAAAATTTAAAAAAAAAAAAATCTTGATTTGGAAAAGGTTTAAGACTACAAATTCTTTTGAGTCATCTCATGACACAGGTCTAGAACCCCAATATGCTTTTGGGGTCCAATGCTTCCAAACCTCAACATTGCTACCTACCTGTCTCATTGAACCTATAGTATAATTACAACTTACCTTCTTCACTTAAGATTGTGAGCAAATTTTCCACCATTATTCCAAATGAATAGGCATCTCGAGCATGTCCATTTGTCTTTTGCAAAGTTCTAAATTCTGCAGACTGAAAAGTATTAGAAATTCTCAAGCCACGATGTCTGCTTTGTATGAATCAGACACAAAATTTTTGCTGTTATACCTTCACTATTGCAAGTGAATACTGTAAAAGAATACTGATTTAAATTCTACATTAGAACCAGAATGATTTATTCAAAGCTAGCTACAATCAATTAAAGGGATGTTTCAGTTGCCTAACATTATATTTTCAAACATGTTCTTGGGAGGTTGTATAGGCATTACATAGAGAAATTATGGTAAGAATTCAGAATAAAAACTATATTTGCTTTAAATTTAACTATCAATCAGCAAGTATTCATTAAGCTTCTCTACACTATGCCAAGGATCACCCTAATAACTGGGCAAACACAATGAAGGAGCTTATATCCAGGAACTTAGCAGTTTACAGGTAAACTTTTCCCATAGAGGAACATGACAATTGTTATTTACATAAATCTACAATTAATCCCTAAAAAAGTAACAGCTCCTTTAGCTATCTAAAGTGATTGGGGAAAGCTACGTAGTAAGTGGTCTGGAAAATTTTCCCTAGTTTGTGACCTTTTTTGTAAGACACTGTCAGTGAGACTAGGTTCAACAATTAGCCTACTCCAATACAGGCTTCAGGAAAGAAATCCTTTCTCCCTTCTCTATATTTGTAGTCCTAAGAGTTGGCCCCAGAAACTACTTTAGGGAAAGAGAAAAAAGGCAGCAACAACCCAATTAGAGTGAAGTGAGAAGTATGATGTGTTGTTGACTGCTATTGTTTTTACCTAAATAGACCTCCATTAATTCTATCATATGTCAACATACCTTTTCTTCAGGAGGGACAGATGTTTGGTCTCTTAATGACTGAATGCTTCTCAGAAACTGAGAAAAAAAAAACAAAAGATCAGGGTCAATACTTTAAACACTTAGGGACATGAGCTGGGTGACTTGCTCTTATGCTAAGAAACACAGGTAAAGCAATTAAAAAACAAGAAGTGGTGACCAGTGGTCTTCAACAACTTCCATAACAACTCAAATTAAAACTGACTAAAGATACAACAGAAAGTCAGTCCTTGTGCTGCTTTGGTATCCTATAAATGATCAAACATAGCAATTCTGAAATAAAAGAAAACAAGACTGAGAGATGAATCAATAAGCATTTATTAGATGCCTGTTCTGTGCCAGGTACTTTGCTAAGTGCTAGGGAGACAAAGACACAGGTGAAACTTTTTTGCTACTGAAGCTTCTCTGCCTTTCACTCTCCCTTTACTTACTCTACTACCTCATAGCAGTAAAAACAGTAAAAGGATAAGTTATGACATAAAAGCTAGGCTGCCAATAAGCTTTCATTAATAAATTAATCATTTACTCTGTACCTGTGATTTTCTAGTACCAAGCTAAGTGCAGTAAGAGTATTATTAACCAGTTTAAGGAACAGTTGCATACTCGCCTGAAACTCACTACCTGGGGAGAAACAACTAGTACATATGAAACAATTACATAATGACATAGCATGAGTTGTAATGGGAATGCAAGAGCGCTCTGAGAACAAGATGGGTGCAGGCTGATGCCATCCTGGAGAAAGCAGGCTTGCAACTAGTTCTGGAGGATGAGGTTAGGCAAGCAGAAGGACAAGAGAGCATGGCGGAAAGTGAAAAGACTGTAAAGGAGAAGATGTAGGAATATGCAGAGACTATTCAGGGAAAATGAACATTCCTGCACGAAATACCAGGACTGCAATGTCGGATGGTGATGGGGTCGGGCAGGGGGAGAGGCCTGAAAGCTCCACAGGAATTAGAATGGATTACTCTAAAAGGATCCTAGAGTAGGATCCATGCTAACTGGCATGAGAAATCTGCTTTAGGAAGATTAGTCTGGCAACACTGTGAAGAATGAATGAGAAGGAAAGAGACTTAAGGCACAGAGCTAAAATAGCTACAGGAACCAGAATAAAGCTACTGCTTTCCACAGATGAAATGGCATGTTCTACTGGAAGCATCCTAGCTCAAGAATCGGGTTTCAATTCTGTGACCCTGGGCAGGTCATTTAATCCCCTCAGGCTCTTAGGTGAACTAAATTATCTTTAAAGTCCTTTCTAGGTCTAAAATGATACTCTTCTATAGTTAAGAAGGGTTGGTCAGAAAAAAAATCTGCCTCTTAAGGGTACAAGTATGGTGATTCCAAAGGAAAGACAATGGATGCAAACTAGATCACTAAAACTCATCACAGTTACTAAAAACAAGATTGTACTCGGGCCTCCAACAACCAGAAGCCAACTCTTCTCAATCCAACACAGCACAGGCTCTTCTTTAGCTCTTACCTCTGGCGTGGCTTCAGAGACCTTACAGACTGTTTCCATTCCTCCTAGCTTCCAGTGCCCATCCTCACTTACAAACACAGATGACAAACAGACATTGTTGTGCGTTAGGTTTCCCTAAAAGAAAGCACATGAGGATGGAAGACTGAGACAGCCATTTTGCAATGAGTGACCCAAATGGTAAAGAAAACTGAATCAAAAAAGGAGCCTTTGGCAGGCTGATAAGTTCTGAAATGAGCCTGTTCTTCATTTAACTTACTATATGGGTAGAAGTGAATCATATGACTGACTGCTATGTGAAGGTTACACTAGTAATGACACTGAACCCAATTAAAAATAAAGTCATACTTAAAAAAAAAAAAAAAAAAAAAAAGCATTTAGTATCAAAAGCAGTTAAGTTCCCCTTAGTCTACACAAGGATGTGGCCTCAAGAAAGGTCAAAATTGAATGTCTGCATAGCCTGAGTAAAGAAGAAAAGGAAAAATGGTCAATTATCTATACCAATCTACGTAACTGTCAGGAGTGCCAAGAGTACATTTACTGCTTATCTATATTGCCACCACAGACATTAAATGCTTTCAAAGAAAATTTTTGTTATTCTGTTAAAGCTTTTCATTTCATGATTTTTTCCCTTTTCTGTGCCTTCTCACCTAAGCACAGAAGCTGGCAAACAGAGAAAAGAGCAAAAGTGTCGGGAAAGATCAAAGAAGGGTCCCCTGAGATATTTACCAGAGAGGTTTGATGAAGACTGGATTAAAGGGCTGGGAGAAGAACAAACTCAAATGGACTGATAAGGGACATAAGAATATTATTGCAAGGACAGATTCGTTTTAAAAACCTAGATTACTCCAAGAGGCACATTTTTGTTGTTATTCCATTGTTTTTGGTTGTATCTAACCCATGATCCCACTGGGGGTTTTCTTGTCAAAGACACTGGAGTGGTTGGCTATTTCGTTCTCCAGCTCATTTTACAGATGAGCAAAGTGAGACACAGGGTGAAGGTATGGCTAGGAAGGGCAGGGGTCCAGGAGGCTCCCTGACTAGCCTCAGGCTCAGCGCGCTACAGTGCCACCTAGTGGCTTTCAAGTAGACATGACAGCCCTTTAAACATTCCACTCACTGGACCATTAACAATCCCAGTTGTTATATAAACTCTTAAAATACACAGTGAATATAAGCTTGTACACCACAAGCCTGATGTGACACTATAAGGAATAGCTCCAACCGGTGGGAGAAAAAGCTAGATGAGGGACGGGTGGCTTCGGGCCATTACTTGACTGTAAGGTCCAAGGCTAAAGAGAGTATCTGAGGGAAGCGCTCTTAGCAGCGATGCATGCATTTCTGCTGATTCCAGCTGGATGTTACCACTGAGCAAAGGACCTGGCCACACATGCATTAATGGTGTTACTGAAAAACAACAACCACTGTTTGTGTCAAAGAGTCTGGTATAAGCAGATCTACCTCATTTACTTTCTGCCATTTATGACCTGGGACACTAACAGCATGGCATCTAATATCTTTGGATCTCAGTTTTCACAATGGCAACTAGAATAAAGGATGGTGTCTAAGACCTAGCTCTGGCTCTTAAACAAAACAATTCTTATAATGTTTAAAACTGCAAGGACTTGTGAAGAACCTTGTGTTCCAAGACTCTTAAGAACAAGCCCAAAACAACAATACATTTAACAACAGTGGCACTTTTACAGAGTCCCTTTAGTGGTGATCATTAGTGAAAAAAGCGTAAGATTAAAAAA